>VWZG01013355.1:394416-424986 GCA_013396735.1 Grallaria varia | reverse complement strand
TTATAAAAATAATATTTAAGAGAAGACACAATAACAATCATAACAAAAATTTTGGCCAAAAATCCTGTATTTTGCTTTATCAACATAATTAGCTAATTTTTACTGTGTGTCATCTTCTCATTTGTCTATATAGAGAAATATAAATATGCCCTCAAATAATGTTTAAAATAACTAGGAAAAGAAAAAAGGCTGATGGCATTATCTAGTCACACTGAAGTTACAGTGAACAAAACATAGTACCTGAAGCTAAACAAGTCCACACTGAATGTACGACATGTGCATGTTACAGGTGAGGATAACAAAGGTCTGAAAAAACTTTCCTGATGACAAGTTACATTTTCAAATGAAGATTTGATGAGACATGATTTTTTTACATAATTATATCACAGAACGCAAACTCACAGTGGGTTTATTTCAGAAATTCTGGGGTATAGTTTTTTTGTCCCACTTTATTGCAAAACTATGTAATGTGCCAAAATGATCCCTTCTATCCTTTAAAACTGTCAACTTGTAGACACAAATTGGAATGGTTCTGTTTAACTGAATAGAAGGTATATATGCAAAACAAATAAGGAAGTAGTGTGCTATTGGAACTATATGAAAGCAACTTCTATCTTATCTTGAGTTTTCTAAAAGACATATCATTTTTCATAAAACATGTTTTCAAAGAGCTGGTTTGGGTTAAGTCAAGAGTGGAGTGAGTTTTTATTCAGTATGGAGCACCTTCAAGAAAATTGTGGGCACAAATGTTTAGAAATTGGAAGATTTGTTTACTTTAAATCTTCAATTGCTGTTCTGATGAAAAGGCCACTTTAATACAGACTGTTACTGTTTCCTGTATAGGATGTTATAATTAGAATTAAAAAGAAAATTCAGCCAAGCAGTTCTTGGAACAGTGTGTGGGAGCTTACAGGTACTGATTAGCCATAGATTGTCTGGGTGGTAACAGTTCAAAATTGGTAATTAAAGCTTAAAATACCAGCCAACATCACAATGAGTGAGAGCTATGCATGATCATTTGCAGCTGAGTATTATCAGGCTTTCCTTGATTGATGAAATTCAGGGTCCACTGGTGTAATATCTATCCCACTACTAGCTGCTTTAGAGAATGTTCTGTTCTGGTGCATAACAGGGATAGGCTTCAGTCCTGAAATGCAGCACTTTGTATTAGTACCAAAATCTGTCTGCATTACCATTATTTATTTGTTTATCCCTACTCATTGTCATCATGGCCCCAGGATCCCTACCTGTGTCTTCACCGGTAAGTGAAGTGAGCTTCTCATTATTACTTCTGATACAAGAATTGCCTTAATGCAAAAAACTGTACTGTAGCTTCAGTCATTTTCTGGAGATGGCAGAAAGTATTCAGGCAATGAGATGAGGTTTTTGAGATGATTAACAAAGGAGGAGTCCAAGGTCCATGCCTGAAATCTGCTTTCCAACTTGCAGTCCTGATACTAAGTGATGCCATCTGTGTGATTTTCAAGTACAGTCACTGAGCACTGTGTGTAACTTATATCAAAGAAGGAGAAACCAGAAAATACATTTGAGAATGGTATAGAACCCTGGTTATGCCAGTACTGTTAACATCAATAGCTGAAGGACTTCTTAGTTCTTAAGATGCAGCTGTCTTGTGGGAATTAAGAGTAAAATTGTCTTTATAATTAGCCCACTTATTCTGTGCCTTTGTTTTGTATTGGAACAAACATCAATTTCAGACTTGGCTGGTTATGTATATATTTTTCGTAACTTCCAGCTGAATTTGCCAGAACAAACACAAATATTTACTTACCTAGAAGTAGTCTGAGTACAATAAAAAAGATTGCGAAAGGTCTGAGAAATTGTTACTGCTGCCAAGTGTTTTGATGCCGTATCATTGCATGGTAAAAAAGGATTTTCTTATAATCTACATCCATATTGGTTTTATTTTCAATACATTTAATATTTTCAACATTCAGTATTTGAATATTTTCAGTATTGCAATTTATTGTTGCATCTACACAACTAGAAAGTACTAATCCTGTTTTGTTAATTTTTGCTTTTATTAAAGCAAATATTTTTAGCTATAAAATAAGCCATTATTTCCATTCAAGAACTGGTAAAAAGGGACTAACACACTTTCCTTATAAATGAACACTTTACTGTCGTGAAAACTGTGGTTTAAATTAAATTAATGTCTTGGGACAATAAATGTCATTGTAATTCCGTAGTATGTGAAAAGACACTTCTGGGGGTGTATTTTATAAAATAAAAGGGGTTTTTCTGGTCTAGAGCGGAAGTAATCTATGACTTCTTTCTGTTCTACTTTAATGTATCTAATTTTCCAGGTTTTATAAAACTTTTTGATAACAGGTGAATTTTGCAATCCTGCACTAAAACAGTCACATATACTAGTATATATGACTATGTTAATATGTGTAACTCAGATTATTTCAATAAAGTATATTTATTTTAATACAATGCCAACCTTAATATATGTGATATTGTTGGATTGACATGTGATGCCAAGGAGGCTTAATTGACTTTGGTCATTTTAAAGTACTGACACTTTTTATGCCAGCATTCTGGCATCAATTCATTGGCAGAAATGCTTTATATATTGAAATTCTATACAAATTACATGCGAAGTGCAGTTCTTTCATATGTCAATATGCTGCCTATGGCTGTAATTATAAAATATTGTGCTGGTTTAAAGTAAACTGGCAGGAGAAATGAACCTAACTCAAGAGAGTTTAGAAGTCAGAACTACAATTTAATAAAAAGATTACAATAGATACACTGATACAAAGGAAAATTGGTTTCAACCCTCAAAACCCAGTCGTACAACCCAGTCCCCTGGGGCACAAACAGAATGGTGCTCACCAGCCCCTGTGCTGAGCACCACGTGGTCCCCCTGAGTCTAAAGCAAAAGGAAAAGCTGTTTTCCTTCCAGAAGGTTGGTGGTCACAGTCTGTTCAAGAGTGGCAGTTGCAGTCCTGTTGAGGTGCCNGAGGGGAGTTACCACACCTGAATCATTGGTGTGAAGAGAGGGACCCTTCTTATCTCTGTTTTCTCATGCACCCAGTTCATAGCCTGAGATATCAGGTGTGTCCTGGACAGCTGCTGCAAACAATGCATCATTAACAGTTCATGATAAATGGCAGAGAGGGTATGGAATATGCAGTTCCAGTTACATTCACACAGTGATAAACTGGTCCCAGCCACTATAACTAGGACAAATGTGCACACAACATATTAATAACATGGAGGAAATCTGCCATACCAGAGGATTCTCTTCTATTTGCCATAATTGCTGCAATTAGTAAAAAATAAAAAATGCGTTTGCTTAGTCCATCAAAACAAGTTACACAGTATTGAAGGAATTAGAGTTATATAGCTGCATTTCTCAGTATGATGTGAAGTTCAACATGGGTCTTGCTAAAATTATGCCTACATCTGCTCCCATTCTGCTGTACAAATAAAATTTAGCCATTTCTCATGTTGGTAGAGCTCATGGAAATGTCCTTGTCATCTCAGAGTGAGTTGTCTAAAGAGTTTTCCTATTCCTGCATAATTTATTCCCTGATCCTTTGAAACCCAGTAAATTTCAGAATGCAGTTATCCATGGCATTTGTGAAGGGGCAACTTGCTTTTGTTCTTCCAGCAGGTGCGAGTGTGGGAGAAACAAGATAAGCTGCAGTAAGTCTTTGTGGTTCACTTAAAGTTAAAATTGACTAACTAAATAAAAATCCTATAACCAAAGAGAGCTTGCTGCATGTTCTGCATCTAGTTATGCCGTTTGAAAATTGCCGTCACTTCCTTTCACTGGGAATGGAAATTAGAATATTATTGTTTGAGTTTTCTGAATCACAAAATGTTATGTCTGTATGTGGAGAAAATCTTATATGCAGTTGTCTGGGCTCATGAATGTGGTCATGAAATAAGAGTTTTGAGAAATTCCTATTTTTATCAATCTTCTCTTTAGCTTATTTTTTCTGTTATATAGTTTCCTGGGACATACACCTATGCCCTTCAGCCATCAGTTTCTCTCTTACAAGAGCCCCACTATGGTAACTGTTCAAACTAACGAAAAAATATTTTGAGCTCAGATCCTTCCTTTATCATGCCAAGGTATTTAACTAAGTACCTTGTGTAGAGTAGAATCAAATAATTGAATAATGGAATGGAACAATTAAAAAATAAAGTTTAATTTTCTTATTTAGTCAGGAAGTTCATCATGCCTCTGATTTTGCTACATGGAGTCTGTTGTTGTGTTAGAATGATAAGCTACTTGAATTTGAGTTACCCCAGTTCTCCAGTTCCTCTGAAGAGACTTTCTTCCATACATTTATCGTTCTACTGTAAAGGAGAGTCTCTAGCTTATGAGCATTGTGCATGGACCTTTCTTTCCCTTTTATTAAAATTCACCAAAAGACGTGCAATAAAATTAGAGCCAAAATGGTAGTTTCTTAATACATGAGAGAACATTAATAGGGATAGGTGGTTCGGGAGGTTTTAAGACATTAAACTGTACCAGTTATGTATTTCTGTCTGTGTATGTCAGCAAACTTCTAATGGGCATCTAACTGCGCAGCTCTGTTATTATCAATTTCCCATTTTATCTGCTGGCACAGGTTCAGGATGGGTAGATAGTAGGGGAATAATGCTGCTAGAGAAGAGTTGGGGAAAAAAAGGCTTAGTGATTGATGCCAGCAATTACTTCAAAAGTAGTAATCCAAGTGCTGTGTAGACAGAATAATTCCTTGATGACAATAGCATGACTGAAAACACAGTGTCAAGGGTAAAAGCAGAGGTTGAGCCTTGAGTCACCATCAGTGATTTTGCCACCACCGAAAAATTCATTTCCAAACCAGAGGAGGCTTGCAACACTTAGTCATAAAAAGGGAAGTGAATTCTCCTTTGAAATCAGCCTTAGGAGCCTGTACCAAATATTATCTGTTGCTTTGTACCGTACTGAACATTTCCTTTTGCTACCATCACTCTGTAATATAAATGTTAAAGTTGTAGCCGGTATTTTTATGTAATTCTCTCAGCAGCTTTTAATAGCTATAAATCATCAAATAAGTTCTTAAATGTTACCTTCTCTCAGTTAACTGAAACAACTCACCTTCTGTTTGCACACTTTAATCAGATGGAATGTATTCTTAGTGTCAATTTGTAATTATATATAAAACACCAGATTATATACAGATAAAGCTATTTTATGTGTATTTGGAGATTGAGCAATGCCCAGAATTAAATTCTGGAAACCATCCCACCCCATTATCTGAGGAATTATTTTTATTAGTGGAACAAATCTGGACATAGTTAGCTTTTTTTGACATTGCAAATTATTTAAAAGCCAGGGTAGATGCATATTATTATGCATTTCTGCTTTTCAGTCATTCATATAAAAATAATTTTTATATGAAAATTTCCGTAATTCTTGTTGGCATAAAGTTGCATATTTAGAAATGTTAGTTTGATAGTTTGCAATTTATGAAGCAAAATAAAAGAGTATTTAATAATAGGACTGATTTTTAAAATTTTCAGCCTTGATCCCACGAGAATTTGTATATACTTCCATGTAATTGTACTTTGTGTTTTTGAGAACATTTGTTTACATTTTGCACTTCTCTAAAGCTGGTATTTTAGGTTTAATTTTTTTGTAGTCAACATCAGTTGTCCGTTCTCAGCCTTATTAAAAGACATCTGTTTCCTTTGAGCTCACCGCCTTCTAGGAGACATTACAGGCATCTTAGAACCCAGGATTTTTTTGGTCAATCTAACTTTAAAGAGAATTATGGTGTTTCTATTACTACAGGCTTTCTGCTTCACAGGATTTGTTGAGCCAACTGAGATGTTAGTGCTTCACAACAGCACTGAAGGTTTGGAAGGTGGGAGAATGATATGACTGGTGTACCTGTCACTGGGGAAATCTGTCAGTCGTGATGGTTTTCACTGACTTCCAGTGCAATGATATTGTGATGGTGCGATGATGTAAATGTCAACTTTGTAACAGCATCCCTCTGGAAAATCTGAGTGGGTGGAAGAAATATTTTTTTCACCAGAGTCTGAGCTATCCCAGCTTTTTAGTTGGTGCAAATGTGACATGGAATAAGTGGAGATGAAAGAGGCTCTTCTCTGTGGTCAGTGTTTTGCAAAGAAAAAATATCATTTTTCTATGGAGGTGATTGAAAAGATTTCTATTTCTATTCTTTTCTCATACTTTCAAAAAGTAGTAATATTTTAATGAAAAAAAGAGGTTCGGGTTTGTTGTAGCCTTGATCAAAGAATTTAGTCACATAGAGGACAGTTGAGTGCTTGCATGTACTATCCATCATAATGAAATATATTCTTTAATAGATTTTATAAATCTTGCACTGCTAAAATACTGCTTACATAAAATAACTACTAAAATATGTGAAATACATTCAATAACGCGATGCTTAGAACTTGCCAAGAAGAACATGTACTAATTCCTATCCACCTCCATTGTTACCTTAAGAGCAGCTCTCTCCATAGCAACTGAAAACTTTTCAAGGCAGCAATAAACTAATCCTCTCCAGCTTCCAGAGCACCATCAAGGAATTTTAAAAACATTGGACTTCCAGCAGCTAAATACTTCTGAGGATTCAGGAGGCCACAAAGCTAGATACACAAGCATTCTTTTTCCCTTCAGAAGGTAAGAAAATAACATTTAGAAATAAATGCTCATAACGTGCTTAACTGCTAACAGTAAAATATGTCTAAACACCGGAAGATTTCCTAACATTTAAAAACATACTAACTTTTATCTGAGTAAATGCCTGTTTGAATTCAGCCATTCTTTTTCATTTTAAACATTTTGTCAGCAGAGTTTCCTTAAAAATAAGACAAATGTCTTATATTGCAGACAGAAGAAGCTGGAGGTATATGTAACTGTTTAGCACATGTGCATTGTTATCTGAATATGTATGTCACTGCCAGCATCTGGCCACAAATATAATCAAAACCTCTGTGGAAAACAGAAGTGAAACTCTTTTTTCTTGTGCTTAGATATTGAGATAAATTATTGTTAAAGCAGAGGTGGTGGTTTATTAGGAAGGAAAGTGACAAGACAGACTTATGGTAAAAAATGTCTTTTGCACTTGGAGTTAATAAGTCAAACATTGTTTAGGTGTGTTTGTTCTTAGAGTGAAACTAAGACCTCAGCTTTGTCACTCTTACATCTGATCATAAAATATCACTGATTTTTAAGTACATCCTGTTCATTCTTGTTTTGTGCTATATAGCTGGAGTTTAGCAGTGTTGGTAAAGTGTTTTGAAAATATAACCTACTCATTGCAGTGTAACATAATTACTGCACATTCCTATCAGTATTACACTAGTAATATTTATTTACAGCTATTTTTGCTACTAAAAACCTGTTTCATAATGCAATGAAAGTGAAAGCAATGGTGTTTTCTTGTTCTTACCAAAAGGAGTTATTAGTGAATGCAGTAACATAACACTGAAGTGAAAGACATACACTTTATTTTTAAGAGGAGGAAAGGGCGCATTGAGACAACTTCTTGTTGGTAATTCTACCAAGTTTTAAGGCCATAGTTGTCTTAGTTTCCTGCTGTTCTGTGCTGTAAAGCCCTTACAGGCTCCCTGTTGTTCAAAAACAGCTTGTCGCTGCAAATCAGCTTAGCTGACCAATTAATAAATCCTTTCAAACATATTGCATTCACACTAATTAAAGGGTTGGGGTTTTCTCTCCCTTTACCATTCAGATTCCTCAGGTTTCCAGTTTAAGCTCTGAAGTGCAAACAACAACCCAGCGTTCAGTGCAGATCCCGCACTGCAGGAAGAGGAGATGTGTTTTCTGACCAAGCATCCAGCTCTTGGGGTGGTATGTTCTGCTTTCATATTCAGCGTGCTCATTGCTGAAGGACAGCCTGGGGAAGAGCATGGGCAGGATGGCAGCTATGCTCCCAGCCGAGGCTCTCTCATGGAAGTTTTACGCCTTCTTTCAGCTGAAAACACTGAGCTCCACACGAACCACTCACGAGAACTGGTCAAAATGTTACTGGAGAGAACTGAATGCCCACAGCGGATTTATGGCATGCAAGAGGATTGTAATCTGGTTAGTGCTTCAATTAATGAGGGATATCTTTACAGGATCGTCAGTGAGTTCTAACATTATTTATTAGAGTGATAGTGTCCTGAATGCGGAACCTAAACATGTAAAAAGCTTGTTGTTCCAGAAAAAAAAATTACCCCTGCTTAAGTGTTTCTTTTGGAATTAGTAATATTTATTTTTTGAGATCATGAAGAGACATTCCAAACCTGACATTCCTTAAAAATGACATGCTTCAGTTGCATAACACTAACATTTTTCCTTTAAAAGTTGTCAAGTGTTTATTTTCCAACAAAAGGTTTTCTATTAAAACCTGACCTAACGATAAGGCATGAGTTTGAAATTCGGGGTACAGGATTTCCGCTGTGGAAAGACATAGGTAAACACTGGGGACCAGGTCTCCTTTTTTTTTTTTTTTTTTTCCTTTTTTTCTATTGTTCTGGATTTTACTTCATAAAAATAAAGCCCAGACAGGATTGTCTCAGATTTATGTGCCACTTCACTGAAACATTCAAGATTTAGGGGAGTGTTTTGGTAAGCAGTTCAGGTCAAGGAAAACCAAAAGCAGAACAACAAGTCTCCAAATCCAAATTGAAACTGGAAATAGTCCAGGGTACAGTTGCACAGAAGGATTTGGTGTCTAGTTAAGTTGAGAATATTTTCAGAACTGATTCATGATTCAATGAAGAAAGGACAGACACAGTGGTAAGTGGACAACTCAGCTGAAAAGGACAACAAAGGGCTTGGTCAGTCTTGGCTCTCAATTACATTACTCTGGCTCTGGCACTGTTCAGTGACCTACATACAGCAGAGTGTCACTTTATACCCCAGTAGTGAGGGTGGCCATAAAGGTGAATGCTTTCATAAGGTACTATCCTCAGCACTCTGCCAAGCCAATGAAATGGGGATCATTTCATCCTATGCAGTAGACAGCTGCTTACCTAATTGACCCTTTCCATAAATGCTCCCATTTCTTTTTTGCCCAAATGTGAAATTTGTGAAATTTCATACATAAATGATGTTGATTCCTGTTACTCCCTAAATGGATTTTTTTTTTTTTTTGAAGGGGATTGTACACATATGGGCAATGGATATGTATCAGATACGGGCTCAGATCAAAAACAGAGAATGTATTAAGCATGGGTCCTCCTAAACTTCACAAAACAGTGGTCTAGGTTTTTGTTTGCCCTCTTTGTTCTGCTTCTCTTGATTGCCATATTTTTTTCCGTGTATGTGTGATATATTTGTGGAGAGCCTGCCCACTGCATCCTTGGATGGGAGAAATCTAAGGGAAACTTAGCTTGGGGTTACTTTGGTCAGTGCTGCTGTTCTGTTCAGGCTTCATTTTGGAAGTTTCCTGCAGGAAGAATTTGGGGACTTTCACCATTTTCGCTACTCCTCAGTGCTGGCTGAGTCAGAAACACTGCACACGTCCTGCACCGCCAGTGTTTCTGTGCCAGTGCCACAGGACCACAGCTGTCTGTAGTGAGTCCATGAGGCATTTTCAGTCACACTGAGCCCACATGGCACTGTGCTGAAATCTTCCATGATGATTTAACCAGATTTGGTAATCCAAGACAGCAAAAACTATGCGAGAAGCACTATCCTTCAAGATCATCAAAATCTGAAACAGAATGTCCCACCTTAGCTTGGCATTTTTTTTCTCATACTCGTTGGGAATAACTAATTGATTTCAGATTAAACTTTCTCTGCTAAATCCAGGATTCCATTTTTACCACGACTTTGTTTTCAGATTTTTTTTATTATTATTTTTTATGATGTCTCTAATGGGCAATTAAAAGCAGTGATGTTTAACATTTTTTAGACCCTATATTTGCTGTTATATACTGGCCTCCAGACTCTTTGGGCAGGGGCTGGCATCTGGCACTTCTTTATGTCCTAAGCACACAGAAGGCATATATTTCTTGCATTAGTAAATAAGCCTTCTGGGCTGCTTCTTCTAAATCAAGGACATGCAGATGGTTATTCCTGTAACATATTAGTACCAGGGAAAATAAAAAAAGGCAAACCAGTGATGAACCAATTTATATTATTTGAATATTTCTTCAAGGGTCACTCTCCATGGGCTACCTATTTACTATAGAGTAACTGCATCTTTTACAGCACACCTGCTTCCTTCCAATTAGAAATTTTCAGTCATCTTCCTTGCAAAACAGTGGATTCACTGATTACAATTTTTCCCACTGGGTTTTGAAATCTAAAAATCTTTGAAAATGTTTACTGCGCTACTATGGAGTGTTCATAAAGGCTGAATGACTAATCTGAGGTCTTTGGGACAGGAAACAGAGTAGCTATATTCCTCCTAGCCCAAATAGTAATTCACAGAGACATGCATTAGAAAAAGCTAGACTTATAGACTTTGATAAGCATGTAAACAGGACATGGTGGATCATACTGTAATCTAATTTATTTATGATTATAAAAATATAAATTAATATATAATGTAAATATATACAAATATATATAAATTAATATTGGATATTAATATCTGAGGTGAGGTGGGCAAGTTGGTTTTGGAGGTGTTTTTTTAGGGAGTGTTTTGAGAATACTTGTTAGAATTATTTATATGAAAAAGGAGCAGGTCTCTCAGTCCCACCGAGGAACAGTGGCTTCTGGACACAACACTGTATGGTTCATTAACCCAGCCTAAGTGGAGGAAAACGAGCTAACATATGAGGTGAGCCACACCAACCAACACATCATGCTTGTAGCCATGAACAATTTATTCTGACAAATTAGACTCTTTCTGGATTTATTAATTTATTTAGAGTACAGTATTGATCCTCCCACAGTACCTTCATGTGTTGTAATTTCTTCTCTGAAATGTGCAGTTTGGCTGCTCTAGCATAATGTTTGAGATTAGATGACACACCTGTAACGTGCTTGGAAAGGAGTCTGTGGGGGAAAAAAGCAGATACACAATGAATGACATTAGTTACAGGATCTCTTCAAAAAAGATTCTTTATTCTGGAGTTCAGTATCTTATTTCTTATAGGCTGATATAGACCTCTACTAGTCTTCTGGTCTAGTTTTAAATACTAACTTTTGTTTGAGCTGGCAAAAGTTTCTGGAAAGTGTATTTTTATCAAAAAAGAAAAAAAAAAAAGAAGAAGAAGTTTATATAGATAGACATATAAAATATATATACACATATTAAAAAACCTCTCTTCAGCTAGAAAGCCTGCACAGGGTGAGTACATAATTCCAGTCCCTCTTGAAATGTATTTGAAGGACTAAATGGTGTTGAGACCTTGTGCTGGCCATCTGCACTGGACTGCATTGCTGCAGTTAACAGAATTAATTGAGAAAAACATAAAAATAGCTATGCGATTAGAGGATCAATTTAGTCTTTCAACAGTACATTGAATATGATATAAATTCTGTTTGCATACTTTGAATTAACTACAGTCCATATACAGTTTCTGTCCTAAAAGGTAAGCACACTTAGAAAGCACAGATGAAGATATTAATAGCCCTAGCCCAATAGCCCTAGCCCTTATCTAATATATTTATAATGAGAAGTATAATCTGTTGAAGCCGGTGAAAGGTTTTCAATCTCTACAGTGATTGACCAGACATTCTTCATTTCTAGTGAGCCTTAAATCCTCAAATCACTGAATCATAGAATAGAATCATAGAATGGTTTATGTTGGAAGGAACCTCAAAGATCATCTTGTTCCAATCCCCATGCCATGGGTAGGTGCACCTTCCACTACAACAGGTTGCTCCAAGCCCCATCTCTAGGACACTTTTCTTAAAAGCAAAAGTATCTCTGGAAAAACACCCACGGTGTGATCTTGCAACCATAGAGCTGCAGTGAATTACCTGTACCCTCCTACCATTCCATCAGCCTGCAGCTGTGTAGTTTTAGGTTTGATCCCCCCAAATATAAAAGTTGAATTCACCTTTTGTCCTTCCTAATTGTATTTGCAGATGCCTGGCAATGTGTTACTTGAGTTGAATTTCCATTTATTTTTATTTCTTCACAGTGCCTTGAACCAGATGCTTTGTTACTAATAGCTGGAGGAGATTTAGAAGACCATCTCAGTGAAGAAGTATTTGAGAGAATTTCTCTTATTCTCCTCTACTATGTTCTTCATCGTAGAGATGTGTGTTCTTCAGAAATCAGCTTGAATAATAAGGATTATAAATTTTACCTCCAGAGTATGCTTAGTTTAAGAGACGATGAAGACTGTTACCATTTTTCACGGAATGAAACTGAAGATATTTTAGCTGCAGTAAGGCAACATTTTAAAACTTCTGAAACCCAGGTAAAGAAAGCCTAAAACATACATCTTCATATTTATTACTGATATAATGCCTTTTTGCTAGTGCAGACATTGTGTCAATATCATGGTCCACCAGAAAATGGGTAAATAAGAGCGTGAGAGCACAGGNTATATATACATATATATACACACTAGCAGTGATTGTATTTAAATGGTATAAAGCAGAACAGCTCCAAAACCGATCTGGCTGTATAGGAGAAATAATTAATCATTTTGCTGTGATGAAGTCCTTGCCAGGTTCTACACTTCCATGTCTTCCAAAGCAGGATGGAATAAGGAATCTGTCCAAAGAAGTTATGGCTTCCTTCAGTTGGAACACATACATTTTTGATTAATTATCTACCAGCACAGATATGCCTTGTANTGGCCATCTGCACTGGACTGCATTGCTGCAGTTAACAGAATTAATTGAGAAAAACATAAAAATAGCTATGCGATTAGAGGATCAATTTAGTCTTTCAACAGTACATTGAATATGATATAAATTCTGTTTGCATACTTTGAATTAACTACAGTCCATATACAGTTTCTGTCCTAAAAGGTAAGCACACTTAGAAAGCACAGATGAAGATATTAATAGCCCTAGCCCAATAGCCCTAGCCCTTATCTAATATATTTATAATGAGAAGTATAATCTGTTGAAGCCGGTGAAAGGTTTTCAATCTCTACAGTGATTGACCAGACATTCTTCATTTCTAGTGAGCCTTAAATCCTCAAATCACTGAATCATAGAATAGAATCATAGAATGGTTTATGTTGGAAGGAACCTCAAAGATCATCTTGTTCCAATCCCCATGCCATGGGTAGGTGCACCTTCCACTAGAACAGGTTGCTCCAAGCCCCATCTCTAGGACACTTTTCTTAAAAGCAAAAGTATCTCTGGAAAAACACCCACGGTGTGATCTTGCAACCATAGAGCTGCAGTGAATTACCTGTACCCTCCTACCATTCCATCAGCCTGCAGCTGTGTAGTTTTAGGTTTGATCCCCCCAAATATAAAAGTTGAATTCACCTTTTGTCCTTCCTAATTGTATTTGCAGATGCCTGGCAATGTGTTACTTGAGTTGAATTTCCATTTATTTTTATTTCTTCACAGTGCCTTGAACCAGATGCTTTGTTACTAATAGCTGGAGGAGATTTAGAAGACCATCTCAGTGAAGAAGTATTTGAGAGAATTTCTCTTATTCTCCTCTACTATGTTCTTCATCGTAGAGATGTGTGTTCTTCAGAAATCAGCTTGAATAATAAGGATTATAAATTTTACCTCCAGAGTATGCTTAGTTTAAGAGACGATGAAGACTGTTACCATTTTTCACGGAATGAAACTGAAGATATTTTAGCTGCAGTAAGGCAACATTTTAAAACTTCTGAAACCCAGGTAAAGAAAGCCTAAAACATACATCTTCATATTTATTACTGATATAATGCCTTTTTGCTAGTGCAGACATTGTGTCAATATCATGGTCCACCAGAAAATGGGTAAATAAGAGCGTGAGAGCACAGGCTGAACACTGGTGTTCTGTTATACATGCTGTTTAATGCTAGCTTTCTCCTTGAGTTGCTTTTGGCATGTGCTACCTTGCACTTCCACAGAGTCCACTGAGACATGGTTGGGAAGATGATGCATATTAGGGATCATTCCCAATAGATAATTTAGGTGCAGTTGCCCTGCTTGGAGCAGATGGAAAAGAGCATACCTGTGTAGATGCATGATCTTGATGATCTTGCACTTGGCTCCAAGGACAAAAAATACTTTCTCNATAAAATTTAAAAAAAGGCATACTGAGTATTTTCAGTAAGATATCCTTACCAGAGTCAGTGAGTTTTCTCACTGCTTTTTATTATTCCTCTACTTCAAGCAAATAATACAATGATATTCTAGAGTTCAAAATCTAAGTAAAACTTATTGGGTTTAAAACTTATTGGTAATAAAATAGGTTTTTGTCAGATTAGATAACTCCTGAAGTGCAGATTGACCTCCTGTTTGTAGCCCCTTAGATCTGCTTGTAGTATTGAGTTAAATTTCGTTTACTGAAAAGCTTGAATTTGCCTTTTTCTTTTTCATTTCATTAGATTTTAATTTACCTTATACTGTTGCAGAGTTTTCTGCACAAACAGAAGATGGGTAGGAGTGCTGGCTGTGTCCAGAATATTGAGGGCCTCCAGTTCCTCTTTCTGTCTTCTTTGTGTAATCATTTCCCATCATAAATTATTCATTGACCAGTACTTTTGTTTCTGAGTCTTGGTGAACGTGCCGATTTTCAAGAACACCAATGGTATCTGAGCAACTGTAAAGAGGCATCAGTGTGTATTTGGAATGTCAAGACAGAATAACAACCCTTAAAGTGCTTTACTGTGGGTTCTGTTTGTTTATGCTGGCAGTATAATCAGTTGTCAAGCCTGTCCAGTAACTGAGACTTCACTGCTCACTGACCTGAAGGAAAAGAGGGGTTTTTTTTGTGAAAGGTACTCAAAACATAATAGCATAATACTTAGAATCACAACAGTAGAGTTATGGAAAAAGGCCAATGATGCAGGGTAGTAGGAGAAGAAAAAAACATTTTTCATGACTCTTTATGTGCTTTGGCTTCACAGAAAATATCCTCTTCTCAGCTATAACACCGAATATCTTGGTTGAAATGAGAGATTAAATTTTGGATTGCAGAAATTTTAATGTGTAATGAATTAATAGGAAAAGAAATGCCAGCCTCCTGTCTGCAGTGTTTATGGCCTACATATGGGGAGATGAGCACGTAGAAAATAGACAACTACTGTACTGGCTCATCTAGTTGACTTTTTAATTTTGTTAATATGAGTTAGAAACAAACAAAATAAAGTATTTTTGCCTTTTGTTGTTGTTGCTTTCAAGCTTCAACTGCTTGAAGTGAAAATAAACAAGAAAGGCAAAAATGGAAGAAAACAGGGATAAGTTTCCAGGTACCAGAGGGCTATACCCTGCTCCCTCACTTCAGACCTGCAGATGGTCACACACATGGTTGTGCATCACTGACTACTGCTCCTGTTCGGTCACCCAGCAGAGAAGTCACTCTTTATTTGCAAAATTGTATCTTTCCATATTGTCCCCAGATAACTACTCTATAACAAATTATTGATTCTATTTAATAGATAGGGAACTAAAAGCATTTAGAGAATTCTGTCTGAAGTTTGAGATGCAAAGTTAAAGTCTATATTATTTAAATCAATTTCCTCTGCCTTAACAAAAACTCCCTTTTCTACCACTTTCTGGAATTAGATGTAGATGCCATTGAGGACACTGGAATAACAGAAGTGGCATGAAAAGAACACTAAGCAAAGATAGCCCTAAGCACAGATAACCTGAATGAAGGATTGTACTTCTACCCCATCAGACACTGAGTAAAAGTTCAGGATTTTAATTCTATGCTTGTTTTCATGAAAGTGTCTTTTGTTTCACTGTCAAGTACAGCATTTGTCTTAGCATTTTTTCTACTCTGGCTGTCTGTGAAAATGTTCTCCCCAGTTTCTCCTCCTGTCCCACTGATTATTTAAGTGGAGGGACCAGGGCTGTCTTCACGCTGTTTTCTCCTGATTTCAGTGTGTTGATGTGAGCACTCTGGAGAAAAATGCTGATATAACGGGCAGAGATGGTGCCGATGAAAACACTCTTCCACACCTGGCTGCTTTAATCATTACTCTGGCTCTCCAAGGAGTCTGTATGGGGAAAGCAAGTCTGCCTTCCCCAGAATTCTTTATAAAATATATTTTCAGTTCTCTAAACAGTACCACTGAGCTCCAAGTGACAGGTAAGCTATTTATTCATGTCTAGTTGCCTTTTGCAACACACATTTAATGTAAACTATATTTAAATGCCGAAAGGACGTTTTAAAGCTGTTAAGCAGTCTCTTTAAATTTAACAAAAAACAAAATCAGAAAACAAATTCCTTATTTTGATAATTCTCTGAGAGGTATAAAGCAAATTGTTACTAAGATTATTAAATGTTATTAAACATTAGTTTATTACTGAATTGCTCAGCACCATCTGAACTACCCAAGAGGGCTCTGAGGGTGGAAATCAAGAGGGCAGAGTTCACTGGGGCTTCACNACACTTACATTGCTTCTTTATGCAGATCTTCATGCAAGACTCTTTTAGGGACAGATGGGATAATTCTTGTGCAATACTAGATTAGATTACTTAGTCACACACATCAGTGTAGATGTACCCCCAGAAGAGATAAAATAGATGGGGGCTGCTCTGTTTTGGCCAAATATCTTCCTGCTGAACCTGAGAACATCTTCATGGTTTGTCCTTCCCTACCCACCTTATGCTCTTAGTGGCCAGTTTAGTGAATCTGGAATATGCAAAGTGCATTTTCTTCAGGAACTTTGTTGTTGGATTTATCAGAAATGCAACTTAACTGTATATAGATAAAAGTATAGACAAGTTCTGAGCAGTTTAGAAATCACAAAAAACACCTTGATGTGAAACAAAACAACAAAAATGTTGAGCTCTCAGCAGCTGCTACTAAGTTCTGCATGCTTAGCAGTTTAGTAAGCTAAACTCAGGCCTGGGATGGATTTAGAAGGCTATTATAAAACATCTACTTTTCCTTGCTTGTGGCAACTGCTAACAGCAACAGTTTGTAAACTTTTGAAAGCACTTAAAAGAAGTTAAATTAAGTATGAGTTAAAACAGATTCAAAAGTTGAATTGAGCATATGTAAAAACATTTTTAGCATTCATAGGTTACACAGAGGTATGCTGAATCACAGAAATAAATATTAAAAAAAAAAAAAAAAGCCCTTCCTTTAAGATTGCCCAAACAGATCTCAAATAATTGACTCACGAGAATGGATGGAACCCTCTCAGCACAGTGCTATTAAGCAGCTGTATATGGTGAAATCTGGGCTGCAGCAAAGACAATTGCGGGACTTTATGGTTCATGGAGCTAGGGTGTCAGTCAGAAAAACAAAGAAGTGTTCTTAACCAGTTTGTTACAGACAAGTGTATTTTAAGCTTAAACTAATTAAACTGTCCGTTTATAAGTATTTAAATTCTTTAATAGGGCATAAGTGGTATGTAAAAAAGGAAAGGCTCAGTATCTAGGCATCTTGAACTTCCAGAGTTCATAAACAGAAATTGTTTCCAAAACTAAGCTGAGAAAATAATATTAAAATGAGAAATTGAATGAATATTATAACTAACAAAATTTTAATAATTATTTTTGTTTCATCTTTTAAATATGTATTTTCCCATGATAACGTATCTGTTTTCTAATGAATTACTAGATCTAGAACATCTACTAAGTGTGCTTACAGCCAAAAAGACCTGCGCTGTAAATGGACAATTCCACAGTCACAAAAAAAGACTTTACAGTATGGCAATCAGAGATACTGGAAGAAAAAATACTCCAGTCAAAGGAAACCATACAAAAGGAGACTATCTGAAAGGCAATTCTGAAGATCCTGGAAGGAACCCAAATTGGAACCAGGTTAATTTATTTTTCTATTATAGTAATATTAGTTACAGAATTTCAGTGTCAAAAGTTCAGACTGGTTTGCAAACAGCACATTACTTCTGAAGTAAAATGTATTAATTTCAAAAAGTCATGTTGATACTGACAGAAATACATTTTTATCTCATTATATTAATTGGGGAAAGAACGTTGTGGATGTTGACTGTGTGATTAAAGTAGCTGGGAAGGGCCAAAAAATAGTGAGTGTTGCATGGAATCAGGTGTTTCTTTGAGACACAGAGGACTATGGGAACATGGCTTCAATGTTTTCACTCTGTTATTAGATATTTCTTGTGCTCTTCTGTCACAAAGCTTCTAGGGACCCTTAAATGACTTGGTAGAAAGAAGGGTTGTTTTGTACTAAGGAAGAAAAAGTAAATCAAGGTTTCTACATAAGTTGCTTTTAAAAGGCTTCTGTAAACTGAAGATCGGGCATTTCCAAACTCTTTTAATAGACACCTGTGGAATCCAGAAGCTTTCTTCAGAAGGTACAGAGTCTGTAAGGTAGGGTCTTAGCTATTACACAGTATCCATTTTGAGAACTTTGAAGGACACTGATAGCTGAATTTATCCTTTTCCTAAGAATTTGCAAATAAATGGTATCTATTTTCATGTATACATTTGAAATACATACTTCAAAGGACACATTTCTATTATTTTCAGTTCTTTACAAGTGTGTTAACTCAGTGACAATGTTTCTTCTCCCTTTAGGAGAACGAGCGTTGTGCAATTACTTTTGCTATGTGGTCATTATATGATGTGGAACTGAGACAAATTGCATCTGATTAAATGCCATTTAGATAGGTATTTATCTGTGCGATTTTATTGCACTTGAAATGCATACTCTATCAATCAGTTTTTTTCTTTCCAGATGACCACAACAAAGAATCATGTTGATCATCATGATGAGCATTTTAATGCGGTGTCAAGATAATTGTAAATTAATGTAATTTTAAATATATTTCATATAAATTTTAAAGTATGAAGGACAGAATCAGTAGTGATACTGTCTGTAAAAGACGTAAAATTGTTCTCCAGCAATAAAAGAAATTATGAAGCTCAGTTTTTGATTTCTTGAACTTCTGAGACTGACTGTAGCTCAAAAGATAAGTGTGCAGGGGAATTATCTGAGTCTGAGGAGTCAACTGTGAGCCAAATATTCTGTATACATGAAAAAAAATCACAAAGAAACATCTGGAGGGAAGATAATTGCTCTTCTGTATTAATTCCTAGTTTCTAAGGAGTTTTTTTTCCATTCCTCTTCTTTCTAGCTATGTCTATTTTCCTTGACATATTTTATTAGAAGACTTTGTGTTTCACTGTTGTGTTGCTAATTTTGTCCCCTGTTTTCTGCACTTATGATTGGTATTATGCTCCATTAGTAACAGAGACATGCCTGTGAGATATTTACTCATTTATGGCTTGTATTTGCAAACTACATTAAGATCTGTAATTTAATTTTTAGATAGGAATCATTATTTGAAACATTATCACAGGAAAAATATCACTTCTTTCTTTCTAAGTCATTGTTGTCTCTACAATTAAAAAATGTATATAAAACAAGAAAGTAACATGTAATCTAATAAAACAAATAATCTTGAATTCCAGTAAACTATGTTACAATATCTGCATTAATTTACTATTTCATCAAACTTGGAGTTTGGAAACCAGTCATCCATCCATCCATCCATCCATCCATCCATCCATCCATCCATCCATCCATCCATCCATCCATCCATCCATCCATCCATCCAGTTTTTCACATGAAAATATATAAATTTGATTTACTTATTTCTTCAGTATCAACCTCCAGGACTACACACATAGTTGCTTTACTAATGGAGACTTAATGCTCTGCATCCCTGTGTTAGAAAGCTTAAAAGTCTGGGGTGTGCGACTGGAAAAGATGCAGGTCCTCATGCCTTAAGTCTTACAAGAACATTTTACTTAATAAACCTTAACAGTTATTTTTCATGTGTGGTGGGAATTTTATTTTTCAGTTGAGATTTTGCTTTTTCATTTAAAGTTCCTGATAATAAACTCACATTAAAATATAGGTTCATACTAATCCTGGACCTCATCTTCTCTGTCCTTCAAAACAGAGCCCAATTCTCAAAACAGAGCCAACATCAAAGTCAGATCAAGTTTCACAGAGCCATGTCCTGTCGAGTTCTGAATGTCTCCAAAGGTGGAGATTCCACAGTTTTTAGGGGAAACCTGTACCAGTGCTTTATTCGTGGACTTCTTTATTATAGTAAATTGGATTTTTCCCTGTTGCAAGTAATACCTTTTGGCTCTCATTCTTTCTTCTCCTGCCCCTGAGAAGTCTCTGGTTATCTTTTCACTATAAACCCCCTTAGAAAAGTGAAGACTTCAGATACCCACCAACTCTTCTCTTGCCAACTGAACAAACTCAGGTCCCTCAGCTTCTCCCTGCACGTTATGCACTGCAGTTCCCTAGCCATCTTTGTGGCCCTCTATTGGACTTCCTCCAATTTGCCAATATCTTGTACTGCTGGTTGGGTGCAGATGTGGACTCACATGTCCTGAGTGGCAAGCAATACTCTTTTTCCACTTTCTGCTGACTACGCTCTTGCTAATGCAGCCCAGTGTGCAGTTAGTGGTCATTGCCACAAGGGCACACTGGGGGCTCATGTTCAAGTTGTCTGTCAGAACCCACCCCAAGGGCTTTTTCTGTAAACCTACCTTCCTTCTGGTCTGTTTTCCCCAGCCTTAACTGGTGCATGGGGTTATTCTGTTTGAAGCACAATAAATTTGTCTTGGCTGATCTTCATGAACGTCTTGTAGGCCCATTTCTTTGGCTTGTCAAAATCCCTCTAAATAGCAGCCATGCCCATCAGCATATTGACTAGTTGTCCCAGTTGGATTTCGCCTGTGAATGTGTCCTGGTGCACTCTGTTCTGTCACTCAAGTTGTTAGTGGAGGTGTTAAATAATATCATTCCTGTTCTGACTGATCAGAAATGCTGCTAATAACCACCAACTTGATACCAGCCGGTGGTGTTCCCTACTTCTAGTGTCAAAACCTTTGCCTAGAACAGGCAAAATTAAGGTCTTTTCCAATATGGTAGCTCCTGCACTGTCTTCATGTCCTCCTTTGGCTTGAAGGCAGGACACACTAGATCCAGGTGACAAGATCATCTGTTATCCTAGATACTTGAATGTGATTTTCAGAATAAATTTATCTGTGCTCAGTTAATTCACTTTCTTAGTGAACTACAAGGCGTATTTTACTTCACAAATGGATGGGCAAAGGCAGGAAGGTTGTTGGGCTTTAACTAGGTTATTTAAAAGTAACTATACTTAACAACTTTTAGTTTTTTAATTTAAATAGTAATTTACTTTCAAAAGAAGCTTAAACTTCAGTGATAATAAAAAAAATACTTAGGAATCCCTTGATTCTCAGACGCAGACCAATTTAAGTGATAGAAAAATAAGTAGTTTTTTTTAAATTGAATCACAATTTATGAGATGAAATGAAGAAATAAGGATTATTCCTTTAAGTAAGATAACATATTTAATCTGGACTTCTCTTTAAAACTCCTTACAGTAATTTCCACTAGAAGTGTTCTAATGCTAAGTGGTCATACTTTTACTAGCAGTTTCCTCCTGGGGATGAAAAAATAATTCTTAATGAAAATTTTTTGAAATATAAAGGTTCCAAAGAGGAGTTGCTGCTTTTGAAAAAGAGATGTTCCTAACAAGAACAAAAAGTAGTTGGAATTCTGAAATACCTCTAATAATACAATTATTAAGCAATCCTTAGGCCAAATTTAGACTATATAGCATCTACTTTCCTGACCTTAAAGTGACATGCCATTGTTTAAAGAATTAAAAAAATCCAATTTATTTCCATGTCTTACCAAAGATCCAGCACAAGAGCAAATCTAAGTATTGCTTCTGATGTAGTATCTTATATTTATAGCACTACCCTTGCAAACAAAGTTTTGCATTAATAGCTAATGATATTATTTGCGTTAGCATTAAAAAGAGGGGGATTGGGTGCTGGCACAGGCTCCCAGGGCAGTGGTCACAGTACCAAGCCTGCCAGAGTTCAACAAGTGTTTGGATGATACGCTCAGGCACATGGTGTGACTCTTGGGGATGGTCCACTGCAGGCCTAAGGTAATTCTTGTGGGTGCCTTCTAACTCATCATATTCTGTGATACTCTGTGAAATATTTTTCTCAGTACATATGACAGTAAAATGTTGAGAAATATTATTTTGTCAGATCCTTATGATATTAACTAGCTTCCACAGATATTGTGCTGCTTCCTCCCAAAGATTCTGATTTTTCTGAAATATATAGTAGTGTCAAGTTTAATTGGGAAAAAATGGATGTAATTAAAGTAATTAAACTACTTTAACAAACAAACAAAAGAATATATAGAAAATTAGTTTTTTCTAGACTGTATAACTGATTTCTTCTAAGATTCCATATTATTAATCTCAACATTAAATGCAGGTATATGGAACATGTTCAGTAACTATATATACTCTTCTACAAAGGTGTGTTTCTCTGCCAATGAACTTGTGAAGATATTTTTGAAAAACAGTTCTTCCTCCATTTCGAAGGACCACTTCAAGCAAATCAGTCCAGCTATCATTCAGCAACTTCTAAGTTGTTCGTGTCAGCTTCCTGACTTCAAGCAGACAAAGCTTCCACCAACAACTGTGGAAAGTGAGTTACATTGTTATTAATAAAGTATTGCTTAAATTCAGATAAAGAGGTGCAGGGACTAAACTTCTGGAGACATTTCATTCATTAATGAACTTAAACCAAAACATGAGGAGATTTATGCACTCTGTAATTTATGCACTCTATAATTTCATATACATGTCAGATAAGAGTACTATGGTGAGAACTGAGAAGATTCAACAGTCTAGATTTTCTATTAAATGGAATTATATATTGCTATGTAAGGTTTAATCTTTATTTTCTTCATTTGAGGACTGCTTGATATTGGCAGCAGGTGGGCCACAACAGGTCCTCATCTGTGGGTTCCTGGGCAGTAAGAACTTATTTTGCGGAATTCTCACCGGGGTTATACTGAAATTTTTGCACTGCCCTTATGTATAGCCTCAAGGTTACATTAGCTGACATTTTTTACTATGATGTGACAAGTGCTTGATACAGACAAGTTCTGCATGAATGTTACTGGTCTTTCAGCTTGTGAGATTTTACAGCAGAGAAGCTTTGAGGATATAACTATGGGAAGGAAAACATCCAGAAAAACAGTAACAGGGCAGCAGGACTTGTATGATAGAACTGGAACAGGAACTTAGTTAGAGTATAATCACATTGTTTCCAGTCACAGTTGTAGCCTTCACATGTCTCTGCTTCCAGTGATTTCTGCCCCATCTGTGCTGTTGATTCCTCTTCTCCTGTAATCAATCCCTAGTCCACCTTATAAAAACAAAAACAAAAACAAAAAAAACCCTACAAACAAACAAAAAACCCCCAAATCTGAATCTGATTTGACCTAAAGGCTTCGCAATGTATTTTAGGTTTTGTTTTGGTTTTTATGCTTTAAATCAGCGATATTTGGGAAGTTGTTACAAACCAAAATGTGCCAGTGTATTACATGGGACATTAATTTTGGTGAGGCATTTGATAGTCAGGAGTGAGCTAAAAGGAATGGGCATCTAACCATAATAAACTGTATCTAGAGCAGCACTTTTCAGGCTGCAAATCAATGTTTTCATATACTTTTATCCTAATATCTACATGGCCAGCTTTAGATGACTAGGTCTTTTAGGAGCTTGTAAACTTTCCCCAGATCCTGCTAGCCAATGATCCTTATGGAATAGCATGTGAATTAAAAAACATGGAAGGACTCCCATGGATATTCCAAGAATGGTTATAGGAGAAAAGTCATACAGAATATGAAGAATCATTATGGGTCTTCAATAGGCAGAAGTCCTTTCTAATGAAATCTCTCTTCTCATTACCTGAACACTTTGCAGTCTTTACTGCTTTGATCTTTTCTATGCTACACAGATATGATCGTTTTTCAGATCGGGAACAGAAGGGACAAAGAAAGAAAAGAAAGGAACTTAACCAAGTCAAATACAAGGTTCATGAAAAATTCATTGTTAAGCGGGATTCTTCCAAGTCTAAAGCCATCAGCCCAATCAATGACATTTTAGTGATCTCATAAAGGTGAGAGATGAGAAAAACTGAACTACTGAAGTGCAGAATGGAATTAATAAGAGCCCTTTCTGCAGCCCTTTCCCTGTGCTTTTTGACAAAGGAAGGTTTCCATGACCACAGGGACACTTCTGCTGTCTTGATACAGATAAAGGACTCCCTGTTTGACCCATGTGTGACCGAGTGACCTGAGCATGGGCTCATTAATTTTATTCTCAGTTCTATTTTACTGAAAGGCTGTGCTGTTTTGGCTAAGTCACCAAGGCCTGACCTTCCATATATATCTACTCTACCCTGTATTTGGATTTGCAGTCTGTGAAATTTACTGTCTGATTTTATGAGGTACTGAGCACTTGCAGTGCTATTAAAGTGCGAAACATTAAGTGACATTTTTGAATATTTTGGCATTAGTTCCTTTTTGTGTGTTTCTCATCAGTGTTTTACCTACATCATAAGAATTTCATACAAATTAGTCAGGATTTGTGTTGTGCAAAAGGCTGGAAATGTGAGTGGCATGTAACTCTGCAGAATTGTAAGAGTAACCTTAAAAAAAAATCCCAGTAATCCCAGAGAAACAGGTAGGTGGTCCTGACATAGTAACTGAAGGGATGTATGTCCACGGCAGACTTGTAAATGTAATTTGGATCAAAATATTTATGCTTAGAACCTAAATCATCTCCCTACATTCATCAGAGGTTTTACACCTTGGTTTGTTTACTGAAAATGATTTTGTCAGAAATGTGGTGTTGACTGTAAAGATACACAGGTGTAGCATTTGAGAACAAAGAATCAAAAGCATAAAACTATTAAGAGAAGAAGTAAATACAGAGAAATATTCACTGTGCTGCTCTGAGTGTCTCTAATTTGTAAAGTCATAGTCTTTTTAGCTCCTTAAGGACTGAAATTTGGAAGCATCAGACTATATTACCTGTAAAGCCTGAAAAAAAAGGAATGTTTCCTAAGCTTCTAATTCTGTCATCTGTATCACACATGACTAGAAAAATCTATGTGGCTGTTGTGGTTTAACCCCAGACAGCAATTAAGTACCATGCAGCCACTCGTGCACCCTTCCCCACTGCCTGCCCACGCAGCAGGCTGGGAAGGAGAACTGCACAAAGGTAAAACCCTTGGGTTGAGCTATGATTGGTTTAATAACTGAGATAAAGTAAAATATACTACTTATAATAATAATAACAATAACAATAATAGTAATGGAAAGAAAGATTACAAAAAGAGAGAGAGAGAAATATAACCCAGAAGAAACAAGTGATGCCCAGTACAATTGCTTACCACCTGCTGACTGATGCCCAGCCCATCCCTGAGCTGCAATCAGTCCCTCCCGGCCAACTCCCCCAATTTATGTACTGTGCATGACACTCTGTGGTATGGAATATTCCTTTGGCCAGCTTGGGTCAGCTGTCCTGATTGTGCTCCCCCCTGCCCTCAGCTTCTGGTGCAGCTCCTCATTGGCAGAGCATGAGACACTGAAAAGTCCTTGACTGAGGGGAAGCACTACTTAGCAACAACCAAAACATCAGTGTGTTACCAACATTATTCTCATACTGAATCCAAAACACTGCACTGTACCAGCTAGAAGGAGAATTAACTCAATCCCAGCTAAAATCAGACAGTGGAACAATGAATCGCTTCTCCTCTGTGCTTGTGCACAGAGGTGTCCAAACATACCCTCTAAACCAAACAAATACAAAACAAATACTCAAACACAAATATAAATACTGGATGATTAAAGGTGCCCTTGTTTTGTTTCATTTGTTTTCCCCTACAGAATATGGTTACAGCACTGTTGCTGTTTTACTTATTACTGTTGGATCTATGTTTGGTACAACTCTCATTTTATTTAACTCCTGTCAAGAAATCTATACACTCATTTTACAGCTGTTTGTCGGTTTGGCTGTTGGAACCCTTTCTGGAGATGCATTGCTACATCTTATTCCTCAGGTAAGTAATAGACACTTTAGTGCTTTGAAAATGTTGGCACATATGCACACGTGCACACACACACAGAGACAGAGAAAAGTTTTATTTAAAAATGGAAAATGCTCCTCTGTTTATAAATAAAGTTTTCTACAAAATCTACCCAGCACCCCAATTACATTTTCACTCTGTAGTTCAGAGAGAGATTACGAGTAGTAAGACGCAGAAATCAGTGAATGATAAATTCAAAGAAAATAAGGTTCCTATTAAAAAAAACCCCCAAACTTTTCAGAAACCCCACAAGTCCTGTGTAACACAAGTTTCTAGATATCTGTTGATTTCTTTCAGGAGGCAGATTCTGTAACATGTTTTAAGACAAATTGTTCAAAGGTTGTGCAAAGCATCGACAGTTCCCTCCACACGTTGTTCCAGAGAACAAGGAGCTATCAACATAATCGATCCTGCTGCCTGTAACTGTAATAAAGTGGGAGCTATGAACTTTTCCTAAATTCATAAAATAAATTTTAAGAACAGGATAGCAGGCAAAACAGAACCAAATTTCCCATTGTGTATTCATTTACTTTTGGCTGAGTCTCTGGTACGACAGAAATGTTATGAGTAGATTTCTAGTGGTTGTAGAAAATGAGCTCCACAGCTTCACTTAAGATTCTGGTCAAAATGTTCTTTGTACTCAAGGCATCATCTCTGGAAGCAAAACTGGGAGAGTAGTTTAAGGAAGGCAATTCTCAGTGAATATCAGATAAATGCATTTCTTTCAGAAACACATTTTGAGTCTGAAAGTATTCTCCTTCCCCAGTTTAAAGTGATGTCTCTAGTAGCCTTTAGAGAGTTCGCTGTTGAAGCAAAGGAGAGCTGCCATGCTGTGCCACTGGGGAAAAAAATGGAAGCACACCCACTTGTAGAAATTGATTTAGGCATTAATTAATTTATGCATTGTTTTCACAGAATCACAGAATTACAGCATAGTTAGGGTTGGAAGGGACCTCTGGAGACCATCTAGTCCAACCCCTGGCTAAGGCAGGGTCACCTAGAGCAGATGAAACAGGAATGCATCCAAGTGGGTTTTGAATGTCTCCAGAGGAGGAGACTCAACAACCTCCGCAGGCAGCCTGTTCCAGTGCTCTCCCACCCTCACTGTAAAGAAGTTCTTCCTCAGGTTGATGTGGAGCTTCTTGTGTTTTAGTTTATGGCCATTGCTCCTTGTCCTGTTGCTGGGCACCACTGAAAAGAGTCTGGCACCAACACTTCACCCTCTCCTTTGAGATGCTTGTACGTACTGTTGAGATCCTCTCTTAGTCTTCTCTTCTCTAGGATAAACAGGCCCAGCTCCCTTGTCTCTCCTCATAAGGGAGATGCTCCTGACACCTTATCATCCTTGTGGCATTCTCCTGGATCCTCTCCAGTAGCTCTTTGTCTATTTTCAATGTGAAGTTTACATTTTAAGATGATGCAAGTAATTTTTTATAGACTGAACACCAATATGCTCCAAATGAATATATATATATATGCACATACGTACATAAAAGGCAATTTCATAAAACATAATGTTACTTCCACCACTGAGAGATGAATAAGTATAGCAGAGGCTCTTAATAATTAATTTCATCATCTACTATTTAGATGATTAGCTCAAAACACAATTTAAATTTGAAATAACTGGGAAAAGAAAATTTCGAGAATAAATTGAGTTAACACAGTGTGGCTTGCTCTAGCAAAATTTAAAACATTGCCATTGAATTTTTTTTTTAACTGTATCTCTTTTATTTTAGACTCTTGGTTTACATAAACATGAAGCACAAGACATAGAACATTTCTATGAGGGAAAAGAATATATTTGGAAACTTCTGGGTATAATTGGAGGAATTCATGGATTTTTTCTGATAGAAAAGTGCTTCTTTCTTTTGGTAACACCACGTGATCAGGTAAAGCTTTCTACAATTTATCCTTTAAAAAAATCTCTTCTATTTTGAGATTTTACAGTACACAAAATGTTAAAATGATCCTGGAAACTAATTATCATTTGTGTGAGTTAAATGAAGCATTGATGATTGCTTTCCTAAGTGCTCCTACCAGACTGACCTTCAATTCCTATTTTGCTTTGCTCTGTGGATTGTGCATGCTTCATGAATGTGTTCTGTGTATTTGTAACTCAAAAAAGTCACAGTTAATCGAATGTGTTCCATAAGCATGTGTTTATGACTCACTTTGGAGCAGGTGAAAAGCATGTATCCACATGAAACAGCAAGGGCAGTTGTTTACTCCAGGCTCTGTTTGAAAAGGAGAAAGACATAGATGTAAATGCAAGATATTTTCAAGTATGATAACTTTTAACATTTCCAAATTGTTTTGATCTCAATGATTTGAAAATCTAATACATATGTTGCAGTCAGTTGGACCCAGTGTCTTCATAATACCTCCTTGCTCACTGCCAAGCTTATAGTTCTTCAGTTACTTTATTTCAGTTGGCTGGAGCCTGACAATATGATTATGTACAAGGATATAATGTAACACAAAATGTGATGGCTCATTAAGTTTCTCAGCATGAGGGACAATCTTAATGCCACTTAAGGAGGCTAAACCTTTGCTTGTTCTGGTTTACAGAGTGTGTAAAGACTGGCCTAATTTAGGTACACAGCAATGAGTCCCTATTTCCACTATCTTTGAGTCAACCAAAAGAATATAGTGTGAGATTAATAGAATAATTTTGACGATGGTGATATTTTATTTTTTGGTAAAAAGGAGACCTTTTTGTTACTTGTTTGAGTGAAGGGCTATTATCATTATCCCATGTATTTTTAAACTTTTTCTATGAGAAGTAGATGAATTTTCAGAGTTAATTTTAGATCCATCTCAGTTTCAAATTTTATTTTGATTTTTAAAACAAATTAAGTTTTACCAAACTATTATGGTTATCACTGATTTATCTGGTTCACTTTTCAGGTTTTTTTAAGAAAATAAGCACTAGGAAATATTGATGCCAGGCAACAATCTCTTTTAAATAGATTTTGTTTTGGAAAAATTAACTCCTAAAAATGCTCAATTTTCACAAAAGGCTAAGAAATACTGCACCTGTATTCACTGGGTTTCAGAACTAATTCCAAAGCATCTTCATTCAGCAGGGCCTTTCTTTAGTTAATGGGCACTGGGGACATTCCCATGATTTTCCAGTGGAGTCTGAATTAAATGAACATTCAGGCAGAGGCAAATCTACTTCAACCATACAATTGGTAGGTTACCAATATGACATACTTCCATGATTTTATATTCTTCTTTCTCTGTTCCTCAAAAAATTTGAACCAAATTAATGTAATAAATCAGTATTATTTTTTCAGTCTCTATTGATTTGTACTTTATCATATGACATGATTATCATGAATCTCTAGATTTTGAGGTTTATAATGAGCTTTTACAGAGATTTCAAGCACAGACATTTTACAATAACTTTTCTTAAGTGTGTATCAGATTGATGTAACAATGTACTTCCTGTACTTCCTCTAAAAAAATTGATCATATGTAAAGGCAGACTCCCATGGGAAAAACTCCACGATTTTCTGCAGTGAGAGTTAAGTGTATAATCAGAGAACAGATTAAATCTTAGACTGTTCTTGAGCACTTTTCCACAGATTTGACAAGTAACAAGCTGGATATCTGGGGATGGTGCTTACCTATAAAAAGTTACAGGGTTTTATATTGGTCTGTAGATAGTGTCCACACGGATAAATTTTTGCAAACTAAATTGGCTCATAACTTTTAACCTGTTATCTCTTTTTTCCCCACAAATCTCTCAGTTCATTTGCAGTATCTAGAGACATAGGTAATTTAAATCGGTGTCTCCTGAGATCCGTAGTGTGGACTCCATTTTACTAATTTAGTTGTGATGGGCAAGAGCCTCCTGAGTCACTGCTAATCTATAACACACAGTTGGGAAACTCTCAGTTAAAAACAGAGCAAACAGATGAGTGAAACCTGTTTACTAATTTGTGAGCCACGTCATAGCTTCCTGCTTATGATAATGAATGATAATGTCATTCCACTCAGCTGCAAGATCCCCCCTAAAGTTCTATACAGATCACATGAATTATCCTGGCTTAGCTGGTTTGTACAAGAGCAGCCAATTTTTCAGAATCATGTGAGTAATAATAAGACAAACACTGGTTGACTAAGAAAAACTTATAAATCCTTCAGGTCAGTGATTAGTCTTGCAGTTTTGACTCAGAGTTCAAAGAAGTGGCATGTGAATAAATATTATAGAAGAAGTGGAACAATTACTGGAATTCATATGACTGGCCAAAACTATGGGAATTAAAGACTTTTTTTTTTCCTTTAAAATGTAGAATTTGAAAAACAATTCTTTTTCCTTCTCTCCTCATACTTCTAGAGCACATATTCCACATCACAATCAAGCTAATACCAGCCAATAAACATATTCTATTTTCTAGCCAGTGTACATCTCTGCTACAGTTTTTGAAGCAGTGGCTGTAGTCCCTAACACAGCACTCTTGTGGGCTGTTGTTGACTCTTCACTAGCTGCCATAATAGATTTAACACACCTTTTTTT
>VWZG01013355.1:356722-394411 GCA_013396735.1 Grallaria varia | reverse complement strand
TTTTTTTTTTTTTTTGAATAGCAATTATAAATTCAGTTTTTGTAGTTTCAAGCAAACAAGATTTGTGACTTATGTCTCCCTGACATGAATTTCTAATAATTTCTCTAGTCAGAAAGCAAAGCCCCAGAGAGGCAGGGAGAGTGAGAGGTTACTCATGTTCTCCCTTCTCTCCTCACAGCTGCAATATCTGTTAATTAAATGTTGAGGCTGATGCATCAAATTAACTCTCTAGGATAAAGATGAAGATACTGTCTCTTTCTTTCCTTGAAATAAGGGTAAATTTCACTCCTTGCAGCAGAGTGTACTCATGTGTTGCAATGCCCATCCAGTGATGCCTGATGCTGAGACAAAGCCCTATTTAAAAGCCAAGAGGCAAGGCACTGGAGGCTGCACTACACTGAAAAAAAACCCCTATATTTTGAAAGGGATGAAACCTACCTGTGATCACCTTTCTTAGTCTTGTGTTTTCACAGAGTGACTGTGAAGAACATGAATGCCAAAGAGAGTCTACCTATTTTCCCTTAGAAATCCTATGGACACTTCAGTCATCTAGTCATGACAGAATGAAAACATAATTTGAATTATAATGTCCTTTTCAGTCTTACATTCAACTCAGATTTTTATGTATTTAAGCAGAAATATGGTTTTCTTTGGCTACAGCAGTGCTCATGAATGTCTTTTTTCCCACCTGAATCAGACTAACCTTTCCTTGGCAAGGGAGATTTCTTTTTCATGTATTTCTGCAGTACCAATCACACTGCCAATGGTCAATAAATTATTCTAATTATATCTGTGCAAATGACAATTGACTATCTTTTATTCAAATAGCTTGAACTGAGTTGATATTTTCCTGTATTTATAGCAGCAGCTGGAAGAGCCTCTTAACACTGATCCTTTATCTTTGCTTTTAACTAGAGAAGCCCAGAAGATTCTGAATCTGCTGAAGTTCCTCCAGAGAGCAAGGCAATCAGCAAAAAAAGTTAGTATCAATAAAAAGACTAGGCAAGTAACAGGGAAATCCTTCAGACCTAAAATGGAATTGAAAGTGCGAAGCTGGCTTAGCTCTGTGTTTGCTATGTGCTACGTCACCACATCTGATGGCGCCTGGCTACATAATTTAATCTCTGCTTCAAGACCTTCTCAGCTGACAGCCCTGTAATTGTGAAGTTCATTAATTTATACTTTCCTATCTTTGTTGTCTCACTGTTGCAAACCATTTTCTAAAGCCTTTGCTTAAAGGGAAACAGTCAAAAATTAATGCAAAACATATTTTTGTAATTGTAAACTTAGCATAAGCTTTTATTTATGAAGGTGGTGAAACAACTGGGTTTTTTTGCTCATTATACTAATATAATTCTGATTCCTTCTTCTCTTACCCAGTAAAACAATAGCCTCTTTAAACCAGTAATGATTTATTGCAGGTATGGAATTACTAGCTCATGGTGGCTCTCATATTTAGTATTATCTCATTTCTTCAGAGAACTTCAGATAATTCCTGTCTTCTATCTTTTTTTGCTGCTTAGTGAAAACATTGGAAAATAGAGCATAAATCAAATTATGCCTTTGACTGTACCTTGGTAAATTCAGTAGAGTTGCAGTCATTCAACTGAGGGATTCATATTTTAATTGAAATCAGTTTATTTACTGTAATCAACTCCCCTTAATTTTGTGAACTCAGATAAAAGGTCATCAGTTTGATTTATTTAATGATGTAATTATCGTCTAGGTTTTTTATGTTCTTCTCTGTTCTTATGGACTTCATTTATTCACTCTCAACTCTCCAGTAGTACACAATCCAATGCCAGTTTGAGTGTGACTACATAGTTCACCTCTAGATATTTCCATTCAGTTCAATCATCATTACATGCTAAGCACAAACAAATGTCTAGTGATCTCAGTGTTATTTGTCCCAAGTAACTAAATCTGGGATAGTTTCTCAGTTATCTTTGGTTTCATTTTACCCTCATACCTCAGTCTTATCTCCATGTTAGAAATCAATAAGTGAAATCTTAGAAGGAAAGAGTGGGTTATTTTGGGGCTTGAGGTTTGTTTTGGTTTGGTTTTTGTTTGGTTGGGTTTGGGTTTAGTTTTTTTTGACTACATAATTTCAGCAGACACTGATCTCTTCTCTGTGCTGACCAATGACAGGACCCAAGGGAATGGCCTGAAGTTGTGTCAGGGGAGGTTTAGGTTGGATATTAGAAAAAGATTCTTCCCCCAGAGCATGGTTGGGAACTGGAACAGGCTCTGCAGGGAAGCGGGCACAGCACCAAGCCTGACAGAGTTCAGGCAGTATTGGACTATACTCTGGGGCACAAGGCGTGACTCTTGGGGATGGTCTTGTGTGGGGCCAGGAGTTGGACTCAGTGATCCTTGTCGGTCTCCTCCAACTCGGCATATTCTGTGATTCTGTGAAAAGTTTGCATTGTTACAGCTCTTTTAAACAGCTAAGTGCATAAACATACCTGGGTGCCTTGGTACTGAGCTAAACTTTCAGGTGCTTTTTCCCCAAAACTAGATGGAATCTACAGCTTTAAGACAGAAGCTGGACATCTCCAGAACTGTGAGGCTTCACTGTAAATGCTTGTCAAGCAGGACAGCAGAAGGAATCCATCACCTTAGACAGCCTGAGAGTGACTAAGAAAGCAAGAAGCTTTCTGAAGAAAAATATGTCCCTTTCCTCATTTATCCGCACTTATTCTACCAATATCTGAGAAGACCAAACAGTAGCATTTTATATTTGGTGTACTCAGTGACACTTTACATTTACTAGTAATATTTTTTCAGTGTGAGTCATGGAAACATTGAAAAAAGATCTATTTATGAATAAATGTTTGCTTTAAACTCTTATTCAAAACTTAAAACGTGTAATCTATGATTGGGGTCCTGCATCCATCAGTTTTGGTTTTTTATGAAAATTATGGAATAGCATTTCTGTGAGTTCTGATCCCCTATTTAAGCTGAAAAAAAAAAAAAAAAAAGTAGCATCGCTGAAGAAGAAGAGGTTCTGTAGAAACAGTGAAGGTAATAAGTTAATAGTTAATAGTTTCTGTTGGAATATAGTGCAGCAAGATAATTGCCAGTAACAAAGCTGCTTTAAAATAGGCTGAAAGTAAACATTTGTCTTTGTTTATACTTCTGTCAAGTAAGTTCACAAAGCTTACATTTGCAATTGCGCCATAATGTCAACCTGATCCCTATGTTACATTACACACGACATGTGGGGTGAGTTCCAATAATCATGGTATGTTTTCTTCAACAATAAGATAATAGAACAAAACAGACTAGTAAGATCTCAGGGCAGGCCAGAGTTTTGTCCTTGCTAGTGCTTATTAAAAATCACAAACTTAACGTGATGCAGCAATCTGTTATTTCTGTGTAATTCATGCTCTGCACTATTGATTATAAACTGCCCATAGTGTTTAAAAAGAACTGTGCAAACTGGGGACATCCACGTCCGGCTCTGTAAGCTGGCAGGAAAATCTAACAAGTCTGCCAATTCTTCTGAACCCGCAGAGCTCCCCGGCAACTAGGGAGGATTTTCTGAATACGGTTGTTAGGCTTCTATGTGCTGTGTGTTTTCTTTATAATGGTCTGAAGACTTCATTTCTAGCCAGTTTCTGTAAGAAAAACATCTCCCTCATCACTATAAAACAGTCATCTCTGAGATACATTACTGAAATGAAACTTTGTCGTAGCTATATTCAGCCAGTTCTGTGCAACTCCACTTTAGCTCCTTACTCTGTCATATTTTGTCTATGTGGGGTCATCAGAAGTCAGAAAAATACATATTTAGGGTCCAAATCACAACCCTGGTTCTTCAGGCATGAAACCAGCCCTTGTCAAAGTGTTCTGTCCATTCCGTGTAGAGGGAAGCTGGGCGAATTTCCTCAGAGTCATTAGGCAGTCCTGCTTGTAAGACTGTGGATAAAATGAATGAAACAAAGTACAGGATAGGGGAGCCAATTATGTGTTGCTAAGTTTAGACATTGAACCTATATGGAGCCTTGTTGCTACTTGAAGAGGTAACTCCCTCCCTGTGAATCCAGTCAGCATGCCACCCAGCTGTCCGTGTTACAGGCTGGACAGAGAGACTGTCCCTAATTCCCTGGCTTGGTTTCGGTGCTTCCATCCCTAGTAGGACGTTTCCACTCATGTCAGATGCCTGATCATGAACATCCAGTATGCTACTCCACAGTAAAATGAGGTCACAGAACAGTATGGGAGAAACAAACAGCCCTCTGCGCCCACGAGTTGTGCTCGAGATGGGAGTACTATGAGCATAACAGCCATTAATTGATTGGAACAAACTTTGGAAAGGAGCATGCTGTAACCCTGCACTAACAGCAATACTCTGAGGCTTGTTGTCTTTAATTTCTTTCACTATAATACTATCTCATAAAAAAACAGACCCTGCCAATATTATTCAGTATTAGCAAGCTTTACAGGATCAAAACAATCGGCTGCCTGAGACCAAATATTCATCTTCACTGTAGCTGTGCAATTCTGTGAGTGGCAGTGGAAAAGCTACAAACAACATCTAGGAAAACTGGTGAGAATTTTGGCAAATAAAGAAAGGTTAATATAAACCCATAGGATGTATCATGAGACTAGACTCAAACCTAACTTTTTGTCTAATACTTGACCTAGTAAGACTAAGGAAGTTACTCCCTGGTGTTTGCATCTCTGAATTGTACTGCAATCTACCTTTTTGTTTCAAATGCATTGAAGGGAATAATCATCTTATTATTATGACTTTTCATGATGTTATATGCAGTCACCCAAAACCCAAATAATTAGTAAATAATAAAAATTGCAGTATCTATTTGTGTTAGAACTTCTGAGCTTTTTATTTGTTTATTTGTTTGTTTGTTTTTTGAGGTAAGAAAATCAGCTTGTTAGCAATAATGGTTCTGGTGGGTGACAGTCTTCACAATTTTGCGGATGGCTTGGTAATAGGAGCAGCATTCTCATCCTCAACAGAAACAGGTGTGACAACGACTGTTGCTATTTTATGCCATGAAATTCCTCATGAGATGGGTAAGAAATATACATGTGTACTTTTCCTGATCGGCTTTGTATGTCCAGGTTTCCCAAAGAGTTCTTTCCTGTTTGTTATTTGTGGGAATTGTGAGACTCCTGCTTTCTTTCACCTTCACAAAACCAGGGGAGGATTCTGAAGTGATTATTGGATACCATCCCATCTCACCTTCTCCAAATGTAAAGAACATCATGTCAAGAGTGACTTGTTATTCTCATGTGTACAGACACAAAAATTAATAAACTGTGAGCAAGAGTCATGTGTGCATAATGGACATCTCTGACACAGTGGCTATCCAAGGGTTTCAATATGCAGCAGAGCTATTTAATAGAGTATTCCTCATGCCATCCTCATTCCTGCTGCTAATCATAATAAGGTAATAAAAGAAAGTATATGACCTATTTTACTAATGGACAGAAAAGGAAGATTGTTCTATTAAATACTGTCCTCAATTAACCTATTGTAGTAAAACTTTCAGCATGGCTGAAGCTGTTCCTGACATTGTGTTGATGAACATGTATAAACTGGAAAGCTTGAGACGAGAACTGCAGATTCTCATTTCTGACCTTAAATGACTGAAGATTTCATGTGATATATGGAAAAATTCCTCAAACAAGAAGATGGGATGGGGAATTGCTGTAAAACTGGGAGCTCTTGTTTGCATAGCAAAGAAAATTAAAATACTCTACAGTTACCTCCAAAGAGAGACCTTAATTCTGGAGCAGTAGTGCCCCATGTTGAAGAGACATTTTTGCGTTCACAGAGTAGAATTTTTAAAATCTTCTACTGTGGGCCTGTTATGAAATCTTTTATTTTAGAAGGAAAATCTGTGATGGGATTCTGATGTATGAGTTATTACAGTGGATTAGGTCTGAAATCAGTGGAATTAAACTGGAAACAGGCTGGCATAGTTCACTCTGACTTGCAGCACCTGTAAAACACTCAAAGACCATGCTGCAAATATACCCACATTTTTTGAACTGGCAAGTTCCCAGTGGAGAAAGATTTAGAAACTCTGGGAAAGCATGTGACTTCAGTTTTGCATGTATCCAAGTTGGAAATGTCACAGAACATTGAGAACTAACGGAAAGCTACTCCTGTAGACTGTACGCTATCTTTAGGAACAGCTAAACAAATACAAGTAAATATGACTTTTTTGTTGTTTTTAGGTGTTTGGGTTTTTGTCACATGGGATGAGCTTATAACTAATTCTACAGAAATCTAAAGGCAGCCCTCCATCATTCACTATCTTTGTATATATCTTAATTACTTTCCTTCATGTATTATTACTGAGTCTTCCAAATACATTTATCAGCTAAATAATCAAGTTTCTGTCTTTTTCTCTATGCAGGAGATTTTGCTGTGCTGCTAAGTACAGGCCTCCCCACGAAGATTGCAATTCTGATGAATTTTATAAGTGCTCTGACAGCATTCTTAGGACTTTATATTGGCCTTTCTCTATCATCTGACCCATCCATTCAAAACTGGATTTTCACTATTACAGCTGGAATGTTCTTGTATTTATCTTTAGCAGAAATGGTGAGAACTTCAGTCTATGGTTTTATTTTCCTTTTACCATTGCTACATCATAGATGAGTGACAGACAAATGCAGGTAGATGAACTTGGAGAGAAAAAGAGTTCATAGGCTTGTTAGGAAGACCATGTTGTCTGGCCTGTGTGTGTACAGTACTTAGAACAATAATCTGGTGTTTTTTCATGTCATTCTCGTGCTCAATGTCATCAGTAATGAAAAAGTAAAATAAAGGCCATTAAGAGGTTAATATATGAAAAAGACACAAAAAACTTTTAAAGGGGGAAAGGTAAAAAAATATCTTTTTAGTTACTTAGTAAAACTTAAATATTCGAGCCTGCAGGGTTTTTTTAAAATCTTGAAGAAGCTGGTTACTTTTTTCCTTTTAACTGCCCTTTATTTTTCATCCATTGTTTCAACTTGAATTTGCTGGGTTTGAATGAAAATGTAAGATGCTTATCCTTCACTGTTCTGTTTTAGAGATGTTTGGATGAGTTCCTAAGTAATTCAAAAGCAATCAGACTGCCTCAGCATTTTTGCATTTGCCCAACACTTTTCATAATCCCAGTTCAATGGCAATGATCTGACTACAGAAGAATAAAGGGTGAAGATATGCAGTCAGAGGAAGGTCTAAGGATGGTACAAAGATGTATAGGAATCATAGCTCATGCAGATGTCTTGGGCACATCATTTATTAAATAGATGTCTAACTGTGACACTTGTAGAGATGCCGAACTTAATTGCCTGTCCAGCTTTGTCACATGGCTCTTTCACCATTGTGTGTTGATATAAAGTTGCTTGCAAGCTCCTGAACAAAGATGGAATATTTTGAGTGATTAGATGAAAAGGGAGAAAAAAATATCTCTTCGTAAATTATTACTGTGTTTTCCCCAAGCCTGGCTGTCTCCCAGCTGTATTCGCTACCACCCCCCCACCTCATGCCTGCGATACTATTTACCAGGTTCAAGTGTAACATTTTAAAGTCAATATGCTATTCCAATATTATAACCCATTTAAAATCCTACTTATAATAATTGACCTTAGACCTTGGTAGTATTTAGTCTATTTTTGCTCTTGTAACTAAAGTAAAGTGAACATAAAGTGCTTCTAAGAGCTTAAGAGGGAGCTGCCTAAGGACTGTGGATGTGTCAACAGTCCTGACTGAGGTGGTAAATAACAGACAAGAACACTGTGTACCAAGCTGCAGCTTGTTCTGATGCTGAGAAATTTGGAAATGAGGTGGCCTATCTACTGAGTAGGCATGGTTTTACTAATGGGGCTAAGAATGATGTAGACATATTTTTCCTTCAGTGTTGGATTAGCATTCATCAGGATCCACAAGCTCCTAGAACAATACCATGTTTTTCCCTGAGTCTTCAAAGCAATGTGCCAGCTGTAAACCCCAAGAGATAATACAGTTCCAGGCAGAGACAGTGACGTTTTCCCTTGTTCTCAGCTTGTCACTATAATCTTGGTCTTGATGAGGAGAGGACAAAGAAGGGAGAGAGAGGGAAGGATCTTATTTCTTTCAATACCTTTTATTAATAAATCTTTCTCTGTATTTTCTCAGAAGAACTGCCTTTGGATTGCTCACCTACATTTGTCAGAAATGTCACATATTTCATTGTAAAAATATTATTTATTTTATTTTAAAAATTATTCATGTAGCGCTGCAGAAATCTATAAATCTGAATAGTTTTGTTATGTTTGTATAGTACATCTCGAGAAAAGGAGCCATTCTTTATGCATTTTTCAACTTTCTGCAGAGAAATAGCTTCTATTCTCTGCTGCTTTCTCATCTACAAAAGCAATCATCAGTGTTCCTGCTAATGGTGTACAAATACTGAACCATATACAAAGCTTGACTGTCATTTTCAGTACTTGTTTCATTGGCTTTCACATTTTCATGTGCTTGTCAGAGCAGCAGTAAGCAAAACTGAACAACCTCACTGGTTTCTGTGCTGAGGAACATTGAGGGGTATGAGTGGAGGTTTGTTGACAGAACAGCACTGCCACCCCAGCCAAGTTAGCACAAAACTACTTCTGTGGGTCATTAAAGGTTTTCCATTTTGACAAACAGCATTCTAGCTCCAGAAGCAAACAGGGTAGACTAATCACTTTAGAAACTGAAAAAAGAACAAAAGATAAAATCCTTCATAATTTTTCACTGAGAAATTATGCAACATTGATGTTTGCTCTGACTAACCTTCCACATACGTTCAATTTTGAAGATAAAGGGGTAGTTTTTAAAGTGATTTACTGAGCTGTTGCAGTGCAACAGTCATGCCATGTATGCCTCAATTTGGTAGGACTCTTTTTTAGCCAGTAGATGGCTGAGAGCCTTTCATGCCTTCTATCAGCATGCTGGTTGCTATTTCTTCTTGTATTTTGTGTGCTCATGATAGCATGAGCTGGAGTGAGAATAGAATAGTCCCTCAATTAGCAGTTATTCTTTTGCCTACTACAGACTTGAAGCATTAGCAAGTCTGAGAGTATCCAATAGCTTGGACGCAGGCCTATGTTCCCTCAATTTATGAAGTGGTTTGCTTCTGCCAGTTGAACAGGCTTATGCTTCCTAAACAACAAGATTCTCTCCACACACTTTGTTGTCCAGGGGGAGCCGGGGAACCATAGCTGATATTGTGACAGCAATCAGCTTTTATTTTTACAGATAAGCAGGATGTCACGCTGGGTATGGTTATAGACGTGGTCTGGGTGTTGATAATGCGCACATGGCTTAGATGGAGGGAGCAGACATCATCACTGGATGTGGGAAGGGCACTACCTGATGAGAATTCTTTTTGAAAATGCTCTTTAGAAACCTGCCATGCATGGGTGTAACTAAATAATTGCCACTGACAGCAATAAGAGAAAATACTAGATTTTGCAGTGGGAGGAGAATAAGTTTCCAGTTTGGAGAACTTGTTCACTCCGGCACTGGGGAAGAGGTCAAAATATACTGATTATAAGGATAAAAAAGAAAGACCAAATGTCTAGACTAAAACTCTGGATTCAGGATTAGGTCCTAATTAACATTTCTTGCTTATATGCACAACAAAAACCAAGGGCTCTGAGCACTTACAAACTGTCAGTTTAAATTTTGATTTACATCAGAACTTTGAGGTGTTTACACTTGCTTTGGATTAACAGTTTCTGAGGATCTTTAAATACAGATCAAATACCACTACATTGCTTTCTGTACCATAATTTAAACCACTGCCTAGTTGTAATGAAGATTCAGGGCATCTGGGTTTGCCTATTATTTTCAGACAAAACTTTGAAGGGGAGGCAGATTTTTCACCGCGGCTTTCTTTTGGGCCCATGCCAACTTCTAGAGAAAGAAGAGTAGAGCAGGAGCAGCCCCAGAGGCCCCCCCTCTGACAGAGAGAAGGACAAGCACAGCAAGCACTCCCGTTAGCCTCCTTGGTCAGCACCACGCCACTGTCTCCCAGTGGCTGCTGCTGTTACAGCTACTGTGAAGAGGCTCAAAAAAGCAGAGGAACTCAGTAGCTTTATTCAAGTGCAGGCTGTGAGTGGAGCAGACAAAGAAAACCAACCAAAACCAGGTGTCTATAAGATGTAAAGCAAAAATATTAAGATAATTTGAACACGACGCATCATTTGCACAGGCTCTGTTTAGACATGCATTTAATTTAAAAATTTAATAAAAAAGGTAATGTAGAGTGGAAGGTCAATGTAAGTAGCTTTTAATATGATTATAAACAGGTGTTGCTCCTTTACTTGATTTAAAACTCACAGAGAAAAATATTAAGCACTAGTTTTTTTCAAGCATATTTAAAAAATCATGTTTTCCTCTTTACATTTACTAAAGCCCAAGTAAATAGGAGTATTGCCAGTTATTTCAGAAAGAACATGATCGACCCTATATATAGAACTGAACAAAAAATACTCCAACTAGTTTATTCCCACAAAAGGAAATCACTAATTTTACTAAATAAGCATTTCCTTGCAGACAGCTGTATAAAATTACTATAAACTATTGAAAAGTTAACAGATTTTGGAACCTCATTTATAATTCTTGTCAGTGTTAGTAAAAGAACCAAAATGGGTAGAATTTGATTAATTTAAATATTTCATTGTAAAGATCAGCTTTGTTACAATGTACTGAAAATGCTACACATTAATAACTATGTTCAGAAGCTCAGCATTTTGAAAGTTGTTTGTTTTGGTTTGTTGTTGGGGGTTTTTTTGTTTTTTTTTTAATGAGGTTTGCCTTGTTTTCCCATAACTTTTTTTTCCCACAGATGAATGTATCTGGCTCTCATTCTAGTGTCTTATTCTTTTTTTAGCTTCCTGAAATGACTCACATTCAGACACGGCGACCCTGGTTGATGTTTCTCCTACAGAACGTTGGATTACTATTAGGCTGGCTTTGCCTCTTACTTTTGGCTATATATGAACAGAAGATTAAAATATAAGTTTTCTGTTGGAAATCTTGAAGTACCACTTATGACAGTGGATAGCATTATTCACAATTTTATCATCTGCTATAGTGATATGTAAATTAAGTTGCTGGGATTTTATATCTGAACAGTAGATAACTATTTTACTTTATTAACTTATTGTTCAGACTTTGTAATTATTTTTTTTTGTAAACATGAATGTTTAGAATTATATTTTATTTGTTACTGAGTTTACCAGATCCCATGCTCAAACTCACAGGAGCTTTTGATTAGTTTTTATTGAGACTGTTCTAGTTGAATGCTCTAAGTGATCTCTGCCAGTCTGATTGAAGAAAAGAATAAAAAACTTTTATATGCAATAATTAAAATGGACTAACCATACTTGAGTAATTTGAATAAGAAGTATTTTTTTGCCTCTTAGTACGAAGAATTAAAATATTTCTACAAATCTAAAAAGCATAGCAAAACTAAACTGCTAAATGGCATGTACCAATCTCATAATGTCTGCACTATCTACTTTGTCAACATAACAATCCTCAGCTGTCATCTCTTCTGGTCCCCTGTGGCAGGAGAAAACATGACAAGTGTAAATGTTGAAGTTTATGATCTAGAAATCTGTTTTCTGACCGCAATACAGTTTCTCATACATGAGATCGAATCTGTGACAGTCAAGTACTGGACTAAGTGTCCTTTGCATTATCTCACCTCTGGTGGTTGCTCATAGCAAATGCTTATGAAGGATTATAAGAAATACGTTTAAATTGTTTTCCACTGATATCCTTTCCAGTCTCCTCAAATGAAGGGATTCCTTGAGCCAAATTTTGCTTCTGAGACATCACATTTAATCAACACCAATAGTGCCTTCCTGTCAGCAATTAGTTTGTTCATGCATATGCAAAGAGCACTGTGGAAAGAGCTTTTTCAATTGTCTAAAGTGCATGTGGCCTCCTTGCAATTCCTCTCATCCTGAGTGATTTTTGTGTAATTAGTAATCTTAATTTCAAGGGAATTCTGCATAAATTGAGATGATTCATTTACTTTACTATTGCAGAATCAAGTCTGAAGCAAATATACAAATTCTGCCCTGATTCTGAGGTGCCGAGAAGCTTCCAGGATGTACTGAGCAACACTCAGCTGTGTGATTTCAGATACTTACGCGCTATCAAATTCTGATGTAAGGACTGCCCCTCTACCTAATTGATACTTTTGTATGTTGTGTTCTTTCTTCCTCCTTTGATGACCTAGGGAGAGCAAGCTAGAGAAAAAGACATATATTCTTTGTGCAGCAACTGGAAATTTTCTTTTCTTTGTTTTAACTCAAGCTTGAAGTATGGCTACATGATGACACAATATGACTTTCTCACAATGTGTCCTGTGTTTATTTGATAGCTCCTAGTGAAGGTACAATTATTCTCATATTACAGATGGGAACAGAGTCGACTCTCCTAGAACAGACTGTCAGGCCTGTCAGTTCTCAAAAGCTTCATGGGAATCATACTAACTGATCAAAAAAATATAAAGTTAAAACACAGCACCAAGCCTATCTGAGTTCAAGAAGTGTTTGGACAAAACTTTCAGGAGCATGGTGTGATTGTTGGGTCCCTTCCAACTCAGCATATTCTGTGATTCTGTGGTAGTCCAGATTCATGGGTTTGTGAACCTTTAGTAATCCACAGAGAAAATCCTCAGGAAAAAACCACATAACAATCATTTTAAAGGTAGATCTGCATTCATTTTCAGTGCCTGTTAGTTATGAGAATCTGTAGTGAATACCCCAATGCACATCTAAATGTGAATAGAGACATTTACATACCTGCAGAAACCTTGTCCCAAACCATTTATCCAAGGTCATACAGGAAGTCTCTGTCTAACGAGGGTAATGAACTGAGCTCTTTTAAGACCCAAAGTGAGATCCTAACTTTTTTTCTTTGGGTTTGCAAATGTTTTGACTGCTTTTTTCTGTTGATGTAACTTTGAAAGGTGAGCTGAGAAGCCGTAAATGAGGCTTCTCTTTTCAAAGTTACTTTTTTTTTGTTTTGAGGCAATTTTGCTTTCTTTTAGTAAGGTAAGTTTTTTAAAAAGTGGTTTCCCAGTATTTCATCTGTTTATATTCGCACTGAGTCACTCCATGACCTTCAGCTGTGACAGTCAATTCAAGCAATAGCAGGGCATTGCTGGATGTAAGCAAAATCTATTCTTGTATCAGATGGTGTGAATGAATATTGGAAACATTCGTTATTTCAAAGAGAAGAGCTATCATAGTTTGAATGTTTATGTATGCCTAATGTTCCCTACCATAAAAAACAAGATTACCAATATGATCATATTTTGATAATGTTATTGTATTCTGAAGTATTTTTCTGTTTATTAATGTGTCTGAAAGAGGGCAAGTCATTTCTGGCAGTGTGTACTTTGAAGTTGCATATGAGCATAGATTCACATCCTGACGCGATCTGTGAACATATTGTATCCACATCTGTGCAGAAAATGCCATCTTTTGGATATGTATATTTATCAGGTATCTTGATCACATTAACATTAAAATACATTTATCCAGCTTCCACCACAGGCACAGATATGTTGATCAGAATGCCAGTCACTCCTTATTTCTGCCACAGGGCTCTTATGCTTCTGTGGTGTTTGTCAGCAAGTGAGCAGTTCAGTCATCATTTTGCCTTGGTGTCAAATCCAAATACCTGAAGTCTCATTAGTTTATGGAAGTTTGAATTCCTGTGGCACTTGTGAGAGGACTTATCTCACTACTTACAGTTAGTACCTCTACTGTAAATCTCTTATATTAATGTCTTTAAAAAGATACTGAGGGTAAAAAGAGACTAAAATGTATATTAGGAACAATGTGTCTTACAGAGGACTGGGAACTGTTCCTATAGATCACTAAAACAGAAAAGTAAAGAAGTTTAAAACCAAAGAGATCCACCTGCAGAATTCATCTTTTCAGTAAATGTTATCTAAAAATTCCAAGAAAAATAATAGAATGTGTTTTTGTGTCCTTATAAAAGGAAAGATTGTGCACAAGTATCCTTATGATGTGTTCTCTTTTAGTTTGTTTTAAATTCTATAGAGTTTATTCATACAGATTTGAAACAGAACTGTTCCAAAGCCAGGCATTTCTCTCTGTTCCTTCAAAGTTAGCAGACAGAGAGCATAATATGCCAGTGTTTTCACTGAGTCAAATCCTGAGTAAGGACTGCAGAACTTCATCACTTGCAGCCCTTAAATCATGACTAGGTATCTCTCTAAGAGGCATGCAATTACTAAAACAGATGTTATGTGCTTGATGGAGAGATTACTTGGTGTGGTTTTACAGCCTGTCAGGCAGTTCTGACTAGATAATCATAGTGTTCCTTTGAAACCCTGAAATACATGAATCTATAGATACAGGAACTGTTCTGGAAGAAGCCGGTTAGGATTCCTCCCTTTCATCTATTCTTAGTTTTCAGGCACTCTCGAGATGAAAAATATAGAATATATCTTGCTTTCCCACACAGAAAATTAGAGAGAAAAGGAAAGGTTGAAAGAATTTGTTTGCTACAGTATTTTTTCCTGGAAGTTACATGGCAGAGGGCCTCATAAAAAATATTTCTAATTCCAAACTACCAGCACTCCTAAGCATGAGAGCTGACCTCGTACCTCTCTTTTCTGTATATGTTACACATTACCCAGTGACTTCTAAGATAAATAGTACCTTCTTTGCAGCCAGCTATGCTAATGCCCTCAGACATTTCTGGAGCCCATCTGCATGTTTTAAATACTGCTGCTTATTCCTTTACTGTATTTTATGCTTTAAATATGAATGTGGCATTTTTCCAGAGGGAAAAAAAAATATCTCTTTCATATAAGAAAAGATAGTTTTGATATTTATATTTGGATTGGTTTTCTATCACCTTGCCATTGCATTTGAGAAAGCAAATTATCATTGTAACAATTTTTAGCCTGCAGCTAGAAACGCAAACCAGGTTTATATCTGTCTAAAGCATGGATTAGGGCTGATAATTTTATAATAAGGGGATACTTTATTGAGGTTGTTAGCTTTTTTCTCTTGTAGTCTTTTGTCAAGTCTTCCTCTCATTTTAAAAATAAGCTGCCTTCTATTGTGAGTGTAGAAGTAGGAATGTGACTACAGAAAATAAAAGCAGTAGTTTCACAATGGCTTTAATCAAAACAAAAAGTCTTGCAATTTATTTTACTAGACCCACCTACATTCCTTTCTCCCCAAAAGAACAAAAAAAAATCCACACATGGAGTTGTTGCTTTGGGTCACGTCGGGGAATGCAAGAAGTGCCTCCTTCCTTTTATGTCCCTGATAACAGGACCACGCGCAATGGGAGACCCTGCCTTGATGTCTGGACACACTGAAGTCACTGCCAAGCTCCCGTCAGCAGCAGCACAGAACAGCATCCTGGTGCAGGGGAGCAGGAAACTAGAGGGTTAGTGCTGCTTCTTCTTGCAGAGGTGACAGGAGACAGAGCAGCCGAGGGGACTCCAGAGGGAGGTATCTCAGGACAGCACTTCAGCACTTGCAGTGGGAGGATCAAAGGTTTTATAGCTGTCTCTGTATGACCCTCAACAGCTCACTTCAGGGCAAATTCTCAGACGGTTCATGTTGTCTTGGCTTTGGATGTAAAAGATACCATGAAGGCGGTCTGGCTGATACTCCTGTGAGTGCAGGCTCCTGCAGTGCAATAATCCACTGGACCCCCACAGCCAGGGTGACCCAAGGGATTCCCAGGGTGGTCCAGCTCCACCTTACAGCTGCAGGACACCCAAATGGAGCCCAGTCTCTCCTCCCCAGGGTCTCAGCTCTGACACTGCCAGAGAGCATTAAACACAGGATTACCTGCCAACCTAAATCTGTCTAGCAACCATTTACATATTGGCCCAAGATAATGCCAATCAACCACTAATGCAGTGTTATAGATGTGTCTGTATGTGACATCTTTTTGTCCCACTGCAGCTGGCTGGGGAACCCTCTCTCATCCTTTTCCCAGGGTCAGCAGGACCTAATTTGACCTATCCCAGAGAGATGACAAGAGGTATGCATAGGGAAATATAGTAGTCAATTATTATGGCATATTCCAGTGTCAATTTCAGATTGCACCAAATTCCTCTCTGTGGACTCTCAGGCTTCAGGGAGGGCACCGGGAGCCAATGCCTGCACTGGCCTGTTGGGTAGCTGCCCAGGCTGTCCTCACCAGGGTACCTGGTAGGTGAACAGCAGCCATAGCTCTGGCCTGATAGTTGTTTCAGAGCATCCCAGGGGTCCCTATCATTATATCTGCCAGCACATCACCTTGCAGGAAAACTCTTTTTAAGTTTTTCAGCGAGGATTTTCCAGCATTTGCCCTGCTACCTGCTATCCAAATACCATAACCCATATGATATGGGCTCTTACCCGTTCTCCTCCACCACTCATACTGGTAGTTTTGGACCACAGTGTTGCAATTGTTCATGACTTCTGATGATTTGAAAGGAAAAGAGAATGTTGGAAATTTCACTGAGATTCACACAGAAGGAGATATTATTATCTACACAGTTGTAGCAGCAATGCAACTCTTATTGGAGGGACACTGCTGTTTGTACCGAACACAAGTAAGTCACTCTTTTGAATCCACACTGAAGTGTGTTGGTGTTGTCTCGGGCAGTTTTATCAGTAGCAACTGGTAGTGTGTCCTGATTTCAGGACTTCACAGGCCATCTACATATTCCTGTGCAAAGGTGCAGTATGAGCTCTAGAGCAAGACTACACCGACTTTATGGCTGCCATCCCAGTCCAGAAGTGGATGAGTATTGCACTTAAGTATACAACCTAATGTCAGCTATATACATGATACAGTGACTCAGTAGCAAGTAGCTATAATTATCAGAAAGTTTAGAAAGTTGCAAGTGGACTATATGCATCTGGTGGTTTAGTATGCCCAAGACAGCATAGCAACATTCAGAAAACATCACACCCACACTGAGCTAGGGCCACGAATGCAATTCTTTTCCCAGGTACAACCCACATGGGGAGACCCAAGCATGTTAGAATCATCTTGTTATACTCCAGAACTTCAGTGATGATAATTTTTTATGCACTTTGCTCAGACCTTCAGAGGAAAAGATGCAATGGAGAATAAAGCCTTTAATATGCTAAAGAAATGTACACAAGTGGTAAGACACTCTAAACTGCACAGTGATTCATCATCCTGCACAAATGCAAAGCATCTCCCTGTTCACTTTGAGACAAACAGGGAAAAACAGATACATAACAGGAAAGCCAGAACAAGGAAGTGTCCAGGAGAAAGTTCTTGTAGATGAAAGTATAAATGGCAAAACAAATAACAAATACATAAAGAATATTACCTCTTCCTCATTGTGGTCCATTCTCACTGGCAAACACAAACCCCACACAATTCTCTCAAATGTTGCTGGAAAATACTGTGGCTAAGAAGCCAAGCTTTAACCCTGGAAATAGTTCATGTATTACAAAACAGATGACTTTCAATAACTCTTAAATGTGAAACAGGCACTGAAAAAAAATTATAATCCATGTGTTCATAGCCATATAGTTTGGAAAATACATATTCATAGTTGATGAAATTGGTATAATTTTGTATGCAGGTTTTCCATTCCATCTCAAGTAATAATAATAATAAAAAACCTTATGAGAGCATTGTCCATTTTCTATCATTTCCTACTATCATAAAACCTAGTTTTCAATTTGGCTTTTTGTACTTGCAATTAGCAAAAATATGCTATTTGTTGTCTCTCTAGACAACAGAGTAGCTGAGTATCTGGTGTTTCTGGCATTATTAGGGTGGGTTAAGAAAGCACATGACTATTTGTTGTAAATTCCTTTCTATCATTTAATATTTTAATACACCATCAAAATTCTTGTTTGGATTGCACACAACTAACCCCTCATTCTCAACTGTGATTCTCCTTCATGGAACAGTCTTTTCTAGAAGTAATTCTAATGTAATTAATCTGAATGAAGTGGGGCTTTTTTTTCTCCTTCACTTCCTCTAATTTAATTTAATTTCTTCCTCCAATATATTTCCTGCTATGTGTTAAGTTTCAGTCTTGGTGGAGTAAATCTTATTTGTCAGAAGATTTTTGCCCATACATTTCATAATTATAGTGTGTGAGTGTGTGTTGGATCATGGGCAAGGGGGACTTTGGAAAGGATCATCTGAATTCTAAGGATGCATAAATAGAGCAAGAGGTTCCTATTTTTATTTTTTTTGTTGTTGTTGTTCTTTTGTTTGGGTTTTTGTTATCAGAAAGTATACTCCAGCTTTACAACAAAAAAAGAAACAACCCCAAAAAACCCCAACAAATTATATAAATGTCATGGTGCAAATACCAACACTAATATTCACCAGTCAGTTTACATCAGACTGCAAGTGATCAGGTCCCCTGCACATCTTCAACCACTCTTTTTTAAAGTTATTGCTTCCCAGCTGAGACATATTAGCTGGGCATGTGCCTAATCTTTTGCAAATTCTCAGTAAAACAATTGCTAACCACTTCCACTTTTACAGCCCTCTCATATTACAGACAAAGACACAGAAGAACAGTTTCTAATTATGGATAATTATTTGATTTAGGCAATATAAACTGAAAATTTCTGATTACTTGAAGTAGATAAGAGCATGCAATATGCTCTTGCAGTTTTGAGTTTTGGTATGAATGTAAAACACAGCAACAGAATTCACAACAGAAAAGGTATCTCAGATAGTAAGAAAAAACCTTCGGGTCCTTGGCTTTCTCAAGAATTACATTTTTGTATGTTCCAAATGGCTATTTGAATAGTAAAAAGGCCCTTTACTCTCTTCTGCACTCTTGTCCTACATATTTCAGAAAAAGATACCTTTTACAAGGAATTGCCAAGTTTGTTCCCCAGTGAAGTTGGTGGTTCACGTGGTAAGACACACAATCCTGGCCAAAGAGACATTCACGTTCACTATACTCATCGTTACTAAACAGCATCAGATGCCAGATTCAGACTTTGCTCTCTAATGCTCTTAAAATCAGTGCTTATTTTGTAGCACGTAAATGCATAAACCACTTCTGAATTCTCAGGTTATTTTATATTGGCATAATTTTACTAAAAGCAGTAATTTAATATTGTAAACAAAAGACAACATGGACTTTTGCATTCTTTATAACAAAACCCCCATGTCTGCATGGTGCCTCTGTTTCTGAGATCTACATGATAAAGAGATCATCTGAAATACAGCTGGCAACCAGGACTGTGTCTCAAGTACTGAAAGTTCCTAGGCAGTATGTTTGATGAAAAACACATTGCATGTTCATTTATCCCCTATGTCTATTTAAAATGTAAGATGTAAACATCTCTTCTGCAGACCAACTCAAAAAACCTATATCTGGTTTAGATCCTTCAGTCACCACAATGACATTTCATTAGCTAATCCATTGCGGAACTGATTTTTAGCAAAATAGAGCAAATTCAATTTGTTAAGTTTAACCAGATCATGTAATACCCTTCCAGTAAGCCTACCCCTACAATTCTAGCTGCCTTGTGTTATTGTTTTCTGGTGACAGATAGGCTGCTGCAAATACTTGTGCCATAATTAATCTGCTCCAAGGGGGGAAAAAAAGGAGTTGAAAGTAAACTTCCCAATGGCATGGTGCTGCACCTTACAGTGTGAATGGGTTCTTGCTGTTTTTAAGTCTTTGAAGATAAGACAAATAAGACAGAACAAATCTCTGTGCAGTGACAGGGATGAAGCAGTGTTTGATATCTCTGTGATGTTAAATAATAATCATCCATGATAATGTTACAGTTCTGGCACTAAGTTGCTTGTCTTCAAGAGAAAACTAAACCCAGAGACTTCCAAACAGTCTTAAGCAGCATCAGTGGGTGCTTCAAAAGCTTGGTAAATTTGTCAATTTGCCTATCAGTAGTCAGATATAAGAAAAGAAACTCCCCTAGGTGCATGATCTCTCTGCAACAGACTTTGCAAGAGAGCATAAGGGCAGTAGAACAGAAAAGAATTGTCAGTGAAAAGCCCCAAACATCCAGTACAGAAACCATCTGTTTCTACTTATGGCTAATGCAAAAGGTAGCAAAATATCTTAATCCCACCTTTCTCTCTACAGTTCAGAGGCCTTTGAGATTGCAGGGATAATCCTTTAACCAGTCTGGATACAGAGAACTAGACCTAACCCTCTCCTGAGAGCACATACCTTTTCTATCAAAGATCTGAATCTGGTCACTCTTCTCTTTTAGATATTGGCTGAAGAAAGCTGTTCTGCCAAATTGTGTAAGACATAATTGCAGATCAGAATACTTAAAAGCTAGTCCAAAACTAGCTAGTACCAATTCCAGAGACGGCTTTTGCATTTTCTCCAGGGCCTACTGTTTCTTGGAGCAAAGACTAGAATCCACAAGCGATAAACTGGTCACCAGGCTGAAGAGTAACAGATTCAGAGAAGAGCTGAGGTGGGAGGGCACCTCTTCAGATTCTCTAGTCCCACCACCCTTGCTTAGAGCAGGCTCAGATAGAGAAGGTTGCCCACAGTCACGTCTAGCTAGGTTTTGAGAATCTTCAAGGATGGAGACTGCACAACCTCTTTGGGCAACCTGAGCCAGTGCTCAGTCACCCTGTTTCAATGTGTGCACATTATCTCTTGTCCTATCACTGGGTACCAATGAGAAGTCTACCTCCATCTTCTTCACAACTGTTTAACTTCAAGTATCCATACCCATGAATATGATGCCCCCAAGTCTGCTCTTCTGCAGGCTGAACAGCCCCAGCTCTCTCAGCTTCTCCTCATGCAGCACACGCTACAAACCCTTAACCATCTTGGTAGATCCTTGATGTCCTTGTATGTTCATGTGTCTCTTGTCCTGGGAAGTTTAGCACTAGGCCCAGAACTTCAGACAGGTCTCATCAGGGCTGAGTAGAGAGAAAGGGTCACCTCTGTAAGCCTCCGGGCAATGCTGATAGACAAGCTGGACACGAATCAGCAACGTCCTTAGAGCAAATAAGGGCAAAAGCCTCCTTTGCAAAGCTGCTTTCTAGCTTGTTCCCAGCCTGTACTGGTGCATGAGGCTATTCCTCCCCATGGGCAGGACTTGACATTTGCTCTTGTTGATCTTCATGAGGTTCCTGTTTGCCCATTTCTCCTGCCTGTCAAGGTCCCTCTCAATGGCAGCACGACCCCCGGGCTGTGCTGCCCATCTTCCAGTTCTGAACCACCTGCAAGCCACATTCCTTCTTTTCTGGCTCTTTGACCTACTACCTTAAATTAATTCTTATGGGGTTCAATGAGAATAGAGCAGGGTCACTCCACAGAATTGCCACTAAGTGTGATGTAAACATAGTCATTTGGGGTGCAAGAGACAGGAATTTCAATCTCCTCCTGATGAAACAATGAGGAAATATCTCCAGCAAAGTTCTTCATACATTAGGTATCTTGCCTAAGCATAGGGATTTGTGTTTCTCTATGAACCATTTCTGGAAAGGCAGTGATCATACTTTTTGTCAGAAGACAGTTCACCCATTAGGCAATTTTAAAGCATGTCTTAACTGGGCCTTAGAAAATGCTTGATTTCCAGGGCTTCAGTCCTTAAAAGATACCTTCTGAATTGCTCAGACTGTGACAGAGGCTGAATTTTAGGGAGCTTACAAATCAAATGGAGTTATTTAACAATTTCATGTAACTCTAAAAATTATGCATATATAGCAACTTTACCCTGACTTTATCCTTTCCATCCAGCCTTGTAGACCCCCATAGTGTACAGTATTCTCTGTCAAACCACTGCTACAGACTCTAGAGAAGGGAGGAGAATGAGATGAGACAAATGCTGCATAGTTATTTCATTCTGTCCAGTACTCTCAACTAGTCCCCAACCCTTCAAATTAGTACAGTTTATACAGTACAAAAGACATTAGAGCTACAGATTTTTATGTTTACAGGTTTAAACAAGTAAGCCTTTTTAAAAAATAAAATAAAAGTTGCAAACTCTATTTACTACTGTCTTAATTTCTGCTAAAGCTATGTCAATATGTGAGTACCCAATCATTGTCTCATTAAAAAGCTTGTTTGAAAATTTGAAATTCAAGGAATAACATTTTCTTTTCATAGGTTAACAGTTTACTTGCTATCAATAAACTTCCTCAGTTTCCTGCACTGCAAAGATTTGACTATACTATGCGCTTTCCATGCTTTTGTTAATCCCAAAACATGCCCATCAGATAAAATTTCTATTTGGATAGCACTTCTTTTCTTTCCAAAGTCGTTCATAACTCTGGAACACAAGCTTTAAAATGCCAAGTTAGTAAGATGTCTCTTTATCTGAGTGAATGTATCCCCATTTAAAGCAATAGCCCCTTATATTTCAGAGATTGCCTTAAGAGAAACAAGGAAGAAATTAAAGATAAACGTGAGATAATTACAATAATGAATATATCTCGAAGGTGATTTCAATGCATTTTGTTGTATAATTTAATTAAATACAAATTTTATAAATCACAGACCCTTTAATCAGAACAGTTTTCAGAGCCCATGGTTCATTTCTTTAGCAGCTTCAAGACTGACTCCTGCTTTAAGTCATTGAAATTTGTCTGCACCTGCCGGTTGTTCTCTGGGAGAGCCATCATGGGGGTAGTGCTGCTCTGCCTAGTCTGCCCATAAGGCGTATTGCAACATGGTTATCCCTAACTTTGCAAATTTGGTCGAGAGAGGACGTAACCACAGACTAACAGGGTGTTTGATCACACAGCCCCCGAAAAATAAACTAAAAGAATCACTGTAGGATGCACCCTGATGCCCAAAGCTTTAACAGCAGCTTGAGTTTCAACAAATAGCTCCAAGTTACTGTCTTCCTACTCGGGCAAGTTTGTTTAAATGCCAGTCAAGCTTCTACAACACTACTCAAACATGACAACATACAAACCAGCACCCCACCACCTCCCTGGGCATTCCATTCCAATGTTTAATCACCTTTACTGTGAAAAATTTCCTCCTTATTTTCAACCTCCCCTGGTGCAGCTTGAGGCTATGTCCTCTCCTTCTGTCACTTCTTACCTGGAAGAAGAGGCCGACCTCCACCTGGCTACAACCTCCTGTCAGGCAGGTATAGAGAGTGATAAGGTCATCCCTGAGCCTCCATTTCTCCAGGCTAAACAACCCCAGCTTCCTCAGCTACTTCTCATAGGACACACACTCCAGACCTTTCACCAGTTTCCTTGCCCTTCTCTGGACACTCTCCAGCACCTCTATGTTCTTCCTGAATTGAGGGGCCCACCTACTCTGGCAAAATCCTAGAGGGAAAATACTATCTAAAATATGATAGCAAGATTAACTTTTTTGATGCACCTCTAATGAAGAATTGTGCTGTATTGATATTGTGTTTGTATTTTGTAAACTGAGTAGATTTAGATTGCTTTTGATTTCTGAAGTCTCCCATGTGCTCAGATGAGCTGTATGTCTCTAGCTAACTTCATAGTGATACAGACAGGAAAAGACATTTTGCTTTGATGTAGAAAATTAGGAGACTAATGAAATGGAAGATTACTTTAAAAAAATGAAGAGAAAACGTTGCCTCTTTCTAAATGCAGCCTTCAGTTTGTAAATTCATCCCTTCACAAAAAAAAAACCCAAATTGAATTGCTTGTTTCTTGCTATCAAAAAATTATCTATATATAGTTACAAATGTAGCTACCTGCCCAATATTTCCTCTGTAGAAAACCAAAAGTAAATAATTTCATTGATAGTGAAAAAAGTTCTTTGAAAGTTTACAAATACACACTTCTGTGCCGTTCCACTTAATTTTTATACTTTGATCACAGAATTTCTCAGATACAAAACAGAATTTCATGATATGGCTGCTCTAAAGAAATTAGTATCTATTTTCTAAATGTTGTAATTTTTTTTCTGGGTAAGATACATATTGGTCATGAAATCACGGCAAATAGCAGTGCATATCATAAATCATATGAAAATACTAACAATTGTAGTGGTAACTCTCCCTGTGTATTACAGGCTTTCCCTGAGAACACATTTATGGTCTGGAGATACTGAAAGTGGTAGAATATGCATTCTTACAAATACCGTATACTTCATACTAACCCCTTATTTATGGGGTGGGTCAGATCCAAGACAGCAGAAAAAAAAAATTAATAGTATTTTTCTGGCAGGAAAGTTTACTCCATTATTATGCACTGGATATCACAATAAAGAAGGGCTATTTCTATTTGGGCTGCCCAAAGGAATTTACAAGATATTTGGCTGTCATCCTTAGAATTTTTGGATGTACAAATCCAGGCTTTGCAATAAATATTTACATTTGGCTGTGGGGTTTAGTTTTTTCTTTTTCTTTTTTTTTTTTCTTTTTTTCATTTTCTTTTTGTTTTTTGGTTTTTTGGGGGTTTTTTTGTTTAATATAAAGCACTGTACCAAGATCAAATGAAAAAAAGGCTTTAGACCTTCAAAAAAATGTTGAAGTAATGTTTATCTTTTGTCATTTTAAATCATTCTTCTCTTCTAACTGCATTTTTGCTTCTCATTTGGGAATTCCTAGCAAGATCAAATTGTCTGAGGCTTTTAGTATAATGGAAGAGAAAATTTGGACTCTGCTGTGGAAAATAGGTTAGTATCCTGTGAACTTGTTTTCTACCCAAGATCATGCAGAGGTCCAGAAGCTTAGGTGGATACTTCAGGTCTCTTCAAGGATTATATTTTCTAAGGAAATAACAATAGCTATCTTAATAGATCCCATTTTAAAGGTTTGTGTATTTAAAACAGTGGCTAGTACAGAATCTTTAAGTGAGATTTGTATCCATTTATTTATTTATTACCAAAGTGAGCTAAGTTGCATTTGTGTGAAGTTACTACTGAAAAAATGGAAAAGATGGTAATCTGTAGGGCCAGACAGTATCAGGGCAAGAGCAGTGGCTTTGCCTGGAATGCCCAGCTAGGCAATGCACTGCTATGTTACTTCCCCAGGTTCCAAATTTCCACCAGCTACAACTGCACAGGGGAGTTGCACCAGAATGGGAATTAGATAAATGTGTTATTCAGGGTTGTTGATTAGGACTCAAATTTGGATTCTTTGATATTAAAGTACAACATTATTGCATCCATACAGGGAAGAGATGTATGCTCAATATTCCAACTTGGGTTTCAGGCTACAATGCAAAAAGGGTCATCTAATAGCTGCCAATGTTATAAATTCTATGAGGAACAATAGTTTTAGCAAATTTAAAGAACTGCAATAAACCAGCTTCATCTTTTGGCAGTTTTAATACTTGATAGAAGCCCAGAGAGCAGCAGCAATCAAACTAGAAAAATCTGATCTCTTCTCTGGAGTGACTTTTCTGGCAATTCTCAGAGAACCTGACCTAATCTGAGCTACTCTTCTTGCACTCATGCTAATATGAAATGTGACAAGAGCACTTAAAAACTATTCCTGATAAAATCTCAGGGGCAAGGGGTAGCTTGTGTCTGTATCTTATCCCATTATCCCAGCAGGCAACTCTAGAAACTGAGCTGTCTTAGCTGGAACCCAAATGACTTGTGATTTTAAAGACAATTACGATCCAAAGCATGCATTCTATAGTAGCTTGAAACACTCCCTATGGCTGTAAATGGGATGACTTCATAAATAAGAGTGCATATTGTTATTACTACTGTTTTCCTTTTCTCTTAAAAGTTTATAATAATAATTACAAAATAGTTCCTCTTTATAAAATACATAAGAAGAGTTTTATTGGGAATAATTGATTCTTTTTTAATTAGTATTAAAATAACTAGAGCTTGCCTGGCATCCCTCAATTCAGAGTTTTCCTACAGGAGCTCATCAATAAAAATAACAACTAAGTTATCCCAACTGCCTGTTACTTGGTTGGAGTCATTTTAGGACATCTGATGTCACAGAAAGGAGTTTTTGGGGTTTTTTTAAATTCTCATTACTTTTTTACTAACCTGATGGCTAAGATATCCCTTACTAGACTGGATTTATATTTATGAGGCTGAAATAAAATACACAATTTTCAAAAAGTTATACCTAGACCTGGTGCAGTGTGATACGATCATTTGTGACACAACTACTAATGTGGGTATGATGTTTACAAGTCTCTCTGGAGAGTTTTGTTGCTCAAAAGTAATACTGGTGAAATGTTATTTTTGGAAGTGTTATCATATATAGTGTTTTTACCAGCAGCATTCTTGCACATGAGACTAGTGCTGTTAGATGTGTGTTGTTCATCTGAGAACCTTCTATGAGTGTCTTCAGTGGCATTGGATCAAAGAGTATTTCAAAACCACAGTTTGGTACTCAATGTGCCAGCCTGGTAGGTATGTATAAGCAGTCATCAGATCAATTCCAAACTCGGAAATGCAGAGGTATACTTAACCTTTGTCAATGAATCTTATTTTTTGATTCTGCTCTGCTTACAGCTAAATTTTTTTTCTGTGGTACCTCTCAGCACGGTGTAGGTTTTTGACACTTTGCCCTTTTTCTAAGTGGGATGTACAGCTCTAAACACGTTTTTCTTTTAAAGTTCATGAAAAGGAGCTGAGGAGCTGTGGGAACAAAGGTCTCTTGGCATATACATGCTTACTAGAGTGAAAGGAAATTAGTCATTTAAGTGAACATTTAAAAATCCTTCCACACTCAGATTAATTACCAGATGTTCAAGAAGCTTTATTATCAGTCCGGTCAGTCTTGATGTCCTTGCTTTGTGGTATATGTGGCTGATGCCTTTTGGCACTGTATATTATTTCCTGTAGAGCTTTAAGGGCTGCAGTTACATAGCTCTTTGTACAAACTGATTTTACTGCACACATTTTCAGGCTATAGGAAATATCAGAATTTTATATGGTTGATTAGATCATTTGTATCTCCTTATTAGATAGTGCAATCTGGAGACTACCACCACAAGAGTCTAATCTGTGCTCTAAACGCATGGGCATTAGTGGTCACGGAAGTTGTGTGTGAGACTCATGCACAGTATCCAGAGAACAGCCAAGCATCACTTCCCCATTCACGACATTCTGCTGTGTTTATCTTAAGGCATTTTGCCCTCAGAATTTCCATATATGAAGTCATATCCACATGGAGCAACCTTCAGATAAATCATCGTCCCTCTAAAACAATAAGGAAAATAAGCACCAGAGGCGCTCTGGGAGCCCTGCACTTCACTTACCTGTGAGTTTCAGCTCCTATCCCCCTGTAGCCAAGGATCACAGAGACTGAGGTCATAAATCAAAGCTGTTTTTATGAGAGCTGGCCAGCACAGAAGAAACATGCTTGCAGCAGCCACCTGAGTACTACCAGCCTGCTCAGGCGGAATGTGCAGCCCTGGCTGAACCCGCTGCCTTCCTGTTGTCCGTGCCAGCTCACTTCAGCTGTTTGCAGCACACACTTCTGGCTGCCGGGGACATGCCACGAGACACCTTTACACACTTTGCTAAACCATGTTGTCACAGGGCCGTTGTTCCAGAGCAAGATTTCACGTACCCTTGGCTTCATAAATCTCGGTGGATCAGCGGTAGTGTTTCCAAAAAATTTTGAAGCAGGGGAGAAGGCAATGAAATAACTTGGATTTCCAACCTGCAGCATTTTGCTCTTGGCAAAGCCATTGACTAACAAATATTTAACAATTTGTATGTTTTGTGCTAGAAATGCAAAGATGCAATCTATCTGCTGATGTAATTATTCACAGTATTAACATATTGGGGTGTTTTTTCAGGGAGCAAAGAAAATTGAAATAGAAATTATAAAAATGCCTCTTGACAAGGCTGTTCCTTGTTAACCAAAGATTCCATGGAGAACTGTAATTTCCTACTGGCAAAGATCTGATTCAAAGGTCATGTTGTCCCTGTCACCTAACGAACAATGAAGGGTGTTGATTTTACTTCTGCGGCAGGTATACTTCTTCTGTACTGAACAGCCTGAGGGCTTCACACTTTGTGAGCACTCACAGCACCGCTCTGATACCAGTGAAATGAGACAATTTAGTAAAGTCCATGTCCTGTCCATGTTAACAACATGATTTTCCTATTGCTAGCTTGAGTGGCTAAGTTAAATATTAAAACTGCTTGGAAAATATTTTATATTCTACAGAAAACAATTGCTTTTCAGCAAATACGTTTCTGTCTGTGCTTTCACTTTTCAAGTATTTAAGGCCTTTATTGTTTTTATTCTACCAGTGATTTTATTTTGTGTCTTTCATTTTTCTGTCTTTCTTTTCCTTTTTTTTTTCACCAAACTTGGTCTTGGATGACAGATGAACCCGGGCTAAGGGTTACAAGTGGGATTTACTGTATGCTTTTGCCAATAAAGTTAGCCAGTCAAATGTAGTGCTCTTTTTTTTGTATAAGTGCTAAACCCAGTTATAAAGTAATTGCACTGAATTACTCTAAAGAAGCTAGATTCCACTTGTCTGGATGATAACAGTGGTAGCAGCAGACAATTTTAAGATATTAAACTTTGAAAGACTTCATTTTGGTTTGGAGGGGGTGGGTGTTTGGTTTGTAATAAACTGATGCTATACACTTGTTGCAAAGGACTCCCACTCTGCTCATTAACTCTGAATGTAACACAATGCTACTTCCAGCTCTCTGAGCTCTGAAAATATAACCAAACTACACTTTCATAATATGGTACCTAAGTTTATTCTTCAGTGCTTTCCCTATTGAAACATATGTTTAGTAAGTACGATGTGAAAGTGTTAGTGAATGCTGAATGTTCCTTTGCACTGATAGGTTTCACTACATCATTTTACCTCCCAGACATTTCCCCCCCACCCCCTAGATTTATTTTGTTAAAGGAATTTTTAAAAAAACATTTTGCATATATATATATTTTGTACTTGCATGTTACATTTGCAGCCAATATTTTACTATTTATGCTGCTCGTCATTTAAAAAAAAGGAGATGCATAGGCCAACTGAACGAACAGTAACTGTGATGAAAGAGATTTTTTTTTCTGTTTTTCAGGATATTTTGATTTGTAATCTGATATTTGTTTTATCACCCAAAAGCCAAAAAAGGACATTTTATGTGTGGCATATCAGCTTTGTTTACCACTTGTGTTTCCAATACTTTTTGTCATGTTTTTCTGAGATTTGAGTATTCTGAGATTTGATTTTCTTCAGGACATTTTAATTTATCCAATGCCTATTTTGGTTAAAAAGCCAGAATAGTCGCACCTTGGAAACACTGAACTGTTCTGTACTTCTTTTTCATGATTTGTAAGTTATAATTTCACTGTCTAATTTTAGTATTATTTCTAATCAACATTATATATAAAAATGTAAAAAAATGAATAATTATACAGTGCCAGACATTTGGCAAAATTGTTAATTCTATACAGCATTCAGAATAATGAATGCATTCAATGTACTCGAACACCTATGTGTCCATGAAAGACCCCTGTCTTAAGGTTGGTTTTTCCCTTTTTAATTGAAGCACAGTAGCAAATGCAGAAGAACAGTGACTTTTCTTACAACACACAGAATGTAGCTATGCACATCAAGAGATTATATGTAAACAGTATAGTAGATTGTGGTAAATAAACTTTTATTGCAGTGGCAAACAGCAACATGAATGCTAATTAGAAAGAGTTTATAGGCTTGTTGCACAACAGCATATGTGCAATCCAAGAAAAATAGAGCAGACATTCAGCTACGTAGTGATCTAAGGCTGCAGTGAGGAGGAGCACTTACAAGCAGCACCTAATCTCCTGTTTCTGAAACCTCAGAGCAAGAAGGATATAAGAAGTTTCTTTCTTCCACATGATCTTCATGTAAATACTTTGGTGTACACTCTGTTTTCATTGCTAATTGGTAAAAAACGACATGTCAAAGCCCTTATTACAACTTTAACCTTGTTTAATTAAGGGGGAGGGAAAAAAGAAAGGAAGTTTATCTGGTACATTTACTCTGGCAAAAGTTCCCAGTAAAAGCCCTTTTAGTTTACACTGGTGGCTGAACAAACACTGCAGACAAACTAATGTTTCTTCCCGAAGGAAATACACAGCAAATGAAGCTGGAATCTCAGAGTGGGTGACCACACTCAGCTGGCCACTTTGCTGCTTTAGGACGTTGCTTCTTCAGCAAAAAAGGATGGCCAAATTACTACTGTTTGGAGAACTATTCCACTCCCCATACAAGTGAGAACTAAGAATTAACCTTGTTTCATATTAGCATACTGGATTTGAAACAGCAGGAGTTCAGGAGTTGATTCAGGAACAATAGTTTGGCAACAAACAGCTAAAATTTCTCTCCTGTCTATCTCACTGTGTTTACTGTCATTGTTTCCTTTGTGCTGGTTGACATACATAGCAAAACTGAATGAAATAGTATTGGTTTTTTTGTAAAATCATGCAATAGAGATTTTTCTCAAAGTAACAACTCCACAGTGGACCAAACTGCAAACACCTGAGATTCACACTGATAAGTAATTCTTTTGACATTGGCCATATTACTTATGCAAGCAGCCATTCACCAATTCTGTTGTTAAGACATACTGTAATACACAGTGTTGTTTTTTTTCATGTACTTGACTTATTCTAAATGGTTTGTGTCAGCCTGTAGAAACAAAAACATGGGGTTTTGCTATGTGCTGAATAGAAGGTGAGCATTTGGAAGATATAAACATATTTACTACAGTAAATATTTAATTCATTTGTGCAAAGTGCTAGGAAATACTTGCATGAAGTAAGAATTGTGTTAGTGTTTATAAGCCATACCGAAATATCTCCAGTGTATAAGAAAACACGTCTGGGATTCAGCTATCCAGTTGAAAACTAATGAAGAGCACTGTGTAACTCATGAAAGGTTCTACGAAGCTAATGCAGACACTTCCATGAATGATTTTCAGGACTCCTTTTGGTGTCCTCATGCTTGGTGTCCTCAAAGCTTGCTCACCTTGGAAAACTAGGGCTTAAGGAATGGCTGAACATGAATGGTTCTGGTTTTTGATTCTTCAGGTGGGCATGAAAAAATTGCAGAACTTCATGAGCTTTTAGTGAATAAACAAGTGCACACTGATTATACCAGGGGAAAACAAAAAAAAAGGAAACAAAAAAAATTTCATTCTGAATATATTTTGCTCTCAGGAAAAATCCTTTATGGCTAATTACCAAAGACCATGATCTGCATCTTTTCTTGAGGAGGAAATTTTGTAAGGCTTTGCTCATTATCACTCTCTGAAATGTATTTTTCTTCCTGTTGTGCTAGAATATGCTTCACGTAGCTTTGTAGAATTAGGTCTCTGGCTAGCAGGCTGTTTCTTTAGTATTTGTTGCCATGGAGCTGCCTCTGCCTATTGAATTCACCTGGGCAGACTTCAGATGGCACATCAGAGGTGATGCAGCTTGTCACTAACATGTGTCTTCAGTGACCACAGACCTTCACAAATGCCATAAGGAAAAGCAGGTCCTGATCAGATTTCCTGTTAAGGGACTGTTTAAAATAATACTAAAGATTCAGTTTTTTATGGCTGCTTTGTGAGATCACTGAAGGCCTGAAATGCCCTCCTTGAAAGAGCAATGCTTCATTAATTTTGTTCTGTGTTGCCTTTTTCAGAGCTATGCACTCGGGAAAGTAACCCAAGAGTGAATATGGGTGTGTTTCACCATGGCTTCCACCGGGAGCAGCAGCTCCTGCACTGCCCACCAGAGTAGTACAGCATGGTTTGACTTTTAATGTCCTGGGTGGCACAGTCTTGGACACCAATACATTAGCTTTTTCTTTAAATAGATATTAATTTTAAAAGTTGACCCTTTCCTATTATTTTTATCAGTGTAATTCCATCATGAAGGAAAAAAGAATAAAGAGCTATTATGTCTATTTAAAGCTTTTCCTCATACAAAATAGACAAGGTTAAATTTGAAGGGAAATTCATTTTCTTAGCATCTAATGATATAAGGAAACCATACAGATTTGAGAAACACATTTTAGGAATTACTTGAGAGCGTATTTTATATACATGGTTTCAAAATAATAAAAGTATAGTTTCAAAATGTACTGTAAATCTAATTGATACTTGCCACTGTTTCCTTCTTTGCACATGACTGAGATCGAAATGTTGCTATTAATCTTTTAGGATTTTTTTTTTCTGGAGAAGTCATATAGGATACCATTGCAATGTTACAATAGAAAATTGTTATCTCAATACAAACTTGGTTCTTAGGTTTTTGAAGGACATTTCAAGGACAGTTATCTCAATGAAATTTAGGACAGCAGAGTCTTACGCACCATGTCATATTTCAGGGGGACAAAGGTTTCCCTCAAAAATTTTTCGCTAGAAATGGATAAGGTGGTTTTCATGGCAATTAACTGACGGTGGCTACTACACAATTTACGTCACAGTGTTTTTATGACTGCTGATATCTTATTTTTCAGAATAATCTTTCTTATGAAACTTGAAGGGTGCTTTATTGAAAATAGTTTTCTTGCAAAATGAGAACTTCAATCTTGGCAAAGACTGGGGGACAATTGAGTAAAAGAGGCTTAGCAATAAGGGAGAAAAAGGAAGAACAAACTGCAGTTTGAAGACTTGTCTTCCCCTGCCCTCCTTTTGCTACACAAACTCAAAGTACTTCCCAAAAATTACTTTTCTGAAACCAAATCAATGTTGTTCTGCAGCAATGTTCTCAAAACCCACCCTGCTTGCAGCTTGATGTTTATAGCTAAAGCTGCTTTAAGGGTTGGTGTGCTGCCAGGAAGGAATTTTTCAGCCCTGCTCTGAGTTGTGTATTCCCGCTGTCTCCCCTTTCCCTTTCACCCTGGCAGCTGCACTGCTCAGCCTCCATGGCATGATGGCTCATAGAGGTAAAGCAGCAGATTTGCCCTGTAGAAAGGTGATTAATTTTCTGCTGCATTTTACCTTTAGTCCTGGAGTGTAGTCCCTCGTGCACAGAGGCACAAGCAGCGTGCCATGGAGGATCAGGTCAGCACAACCAAGGCAAGGAGGAAGAGGAATGACATCTGGTAAATGTTCACTGTTAAAATTGACTCAATGGCAACATGGAGCAGTGCCATCAGTGATCTGCACTTCAGATCTGTGCATGTAGAAATTGGCAAAGAATTTGTAAACTCCTAGGAGTATTAACGCAGCCAACAGCCTCGGTAATGATGAGTTGATTGCCAACCACCTTGATGGTTTTGCAATCCTCACACAGATTAGAGGTTGTGATTGTCTTTTCTTACAGCATTTATTGTGAATGAAGTTTTGCTTTGGTGCAACAAATTGATTGTTGGGTGGCAAAAAAACATGTCTTCCCAAAGGCAGAGAACTCCAAGCTGAGCACTGGGCTTAATGAAGGGTGGAGGAAAGGCCAGCCTTAAGAAGCCGAGGAGAGCTCGGACACTGTCCTCGGGCATAGGCCACTCAATCTATTAAAAGATGTCTCAGCCCATGTCAGTAACTCACACGGGCTGAGCATATTTGTGGATGAGAGTGCTTTAAAGCCTTTTTGTGCTCTTGTGATTCAAATATTTAATAATAAGAGAGCAATAACGTTATAAATAGGAACACCATAGTTGGTAAGGACTGGGGATACAAAAGGAGATATGCAATCTTAGTTATGACAGGAGGGCAAAGAAAAAGAAAAGAAAATATCAACTGAAACCAGCAACTTCTGCAGAAGTGCTTAATCAAACATGATCTTTGTATACAACCCATCGACAGCAAATTTGCCTCTCACAAAGTGAACAGCTTGCGAGCGGGAGCGTGCCTTTTTTGGTCACGTTTTGCAAGAGGCTGAAAATATGTGCTTAGTAGGTGTTGTGGTTTTTCAAGTATTGTGAGCCTTTCTGTGAATTAAAAGCATTTTTGCCAGTGTTTATATCTTGCTTCTATCTTCCACCATGTAGAAGCCTTCCTCCTTCCAATCCCATCTTCCCTTGAATACATTGTAGCAATATCAATCAAGGGTTTTTTGCTGCATGACACCTATGTCCTAAAGAATAAAACATAATAAAAACACACTGGAAGAATGGATCAGTTCATTAAATCCAGCCAGGTGGTGGTGTGTTCTGATATAGACTGATAACGGATTCATAAGTGAGCCTGTCTGGAGTGGTTTGACTTGGGTGAAAGATAAAGTACCAAAATAAGAGGAATCCATTCAGTTTGCACTTGTGACAGCCAGGTTCCAGTTTATCATTGGAGAAGAAGATGAACTATGTCTGTTTCAAGATATTAAAACCAGGTAATCAAGTGAATTCTTTTCACAATGTTGAATTTCTATCTACAATGCATTTTAAGCAGGAGGTGGTACTGAGTAATAGATGGCCAGCACTTCCTTTTAACTGATAGTCCTAAAGAAATTTGCTATATCAGGGCTTTAAACATACGCTCAATTAAAAGCATTTTAGTAGTTTTATAAGTGATTGTGAGCTCACTGATCTGTATTTATGTAAGTTTTTAATGAAATTCCTTGAGTTATGAGCTTTTAGCTGCATTTGCACAAATATGAGCCAACCCTCCTAGGCCTAATTTTGCACATTCAGGTGATAGTTACAGACTAAACCAAACCTGTACTCACTGTGCATATGCACAAAGGCTAGGACATGGTGCTGACAGCACATTCTTATAGTGGTGGTAAAGAACAATTAAACCTTAAACAGTCCTCCTTGCTCTAACAGAATATCTAATCTCTCATGCAACAAAACCACCTACTTTTTGGCACTCAAATCAGGTTATCTTCTTTGTCAGTCTAAGGTTTTGGGGTGGCCTTTTAAAGAAAGAAACTCCTACAAATAAAACAGCTTTTATTTTTTTTTTTTTCTGGTTTTCTAAAATTTACATATTTAGAAAATTTCAAATAAGCATGCATAACACCTCTCCATTGCAGATAAAAGTGTAAATAAATGCAGCAGTGTGGTTTTCTGTTGAGAAGTGGCTAGGCATACCAGGTCGCTTTTCCCCTTCAGAAAGAACAAGCAATTTAGTATCTCTGCATATTGCTTTTACACGTTGACCCTTATCCTGGAGCAAATATGGCCAAAAACAGCATGCAGAAAGATGACTGCATGTATATGTGCTCAGCTGAAGGATCTTCACTGCACATTTCAAGGTTAGAGGACTCTGATCAACTGCTAAACAAAAGGAGTGAAACAAAGTAAGATACTTACAATTGTATTTCTAGGCTTATCTTCTAGCCACTCATTACATCAAGGCAACAAATGATAATTGCTGCAAGACAATAACTAGGTAGAAGGCTTTACCTCATAAAGAAAAACAAAAGAAACTTACTAGAAATTCTGATGTGATTAGTGTGGGCGGGGAGGTGGTTCTTGTGGGTTTATTTAGAGAAAACTGTACAACATAACTATTTATATTTAAGTCAGTGATTTTGCCTGTGTTTATTTGTGCCTTAAAAACTTCTTTCCTGCTTTCTACAGCCCCTATATGTGTGTATACAAACAAGTAAAACCATTACCATTATATTTTTATACAGAAAAGAAAAAAAAAGATAAATTAACCATAAAATATATGACTAAGCGCACAATAAATGAATTTCATTTGTTATATTCAAGCCCTAATTTATGAGGGAGTAAAAATACCCTTTCAATCCAAATATGTGTTTGGATTGTAATGTTTCTAAAATGATCACTACTACTTTTAAAGAGGGATGGTATATTTTAAAAAATGCTGTTATTTACATACTCTCTACAAAGTGAAAATTCAGAAGGCAATATGAAGGACCCCTGTTACATTTCCACTCCCTTCTCTGTATGAGAGAGAACAGGAGAACTCTGACAGATGCCTGAAAATCTACCAAATAAATGTACTGAATCATGGGGGAATCATCAAGTTCTAAGAGAATGATTAGAAACAGAAGGATAAATGGTTCCAAAGAGAGCAAGGCGTTAGAAGTAAAAGCCAGCATCTTCCAATAACAACACTCACCTCAGCAATCATTAACAGGAATGCTGTGTTTAGGTTTTTTAGTAGATTCCCTAATTATGATGATGGTCATCAAAAGTAATTCCAATAAAACAATCTAATTTGGAAGTGGCAAAGAAATGAGTACTTTGAGGCCTCTATTAGAAGGCAAAGTATGCATTTTTTTTCACCAAATGTCTCAAGATGTCTGGTTTTGGTTATAATCACTAAGGGAACATCTGAAAGCAGTCCAGGCCCTAGAATCTTTATAGGTTCAAGATCGTTGAGCATCTCTATTGACTTATTTGAATAAAAGTTAAGTACATAAAAGACATTATTTTCACTTAAAATTAAGATTCCGTTCTGCCATGGACAATAGCTTCACAAAATTCTAAAAATTATTTTTTAAGAATACTACAACATTTCAAAATGAAATATGAAACTTTTTGGACAAGTGAAAGTTCCAAGCTGCTTCAAACCCCAGAGCATTTTCACTTGCAGAGAATGCCAATTTCTTCACAAAAACCCCCAGTTCCTAGAGGGTTTTCACTATTCCTATGAGAAAGTCCATAGGGGTAAGCTAATTCAGAGAGGAAATTTATTACCTATCATGAAAAATACAATAAATCAACCATGGGATCCGGACAAAGCACGAAAGTACATCTTGAAATTGATTTGGCTTTTGTGCTGGCTTTGCTTTGCTGGCTTTTTTTCCTGTAAGTGACTGTTATATTGCTCTTAGTAATGGTTGTGATTTTAAGCATATGACAATAGTCCATCCAGTTTCTGTACCGATTTTTCACTGTTTACAATCAGCTGATAAGAGTTTTCACAAGCAATCACGAAGTGACACCGAAAGTTTCCCTCTCACGCTGCATGGAGCTCAGCTAGATCCAACCCAGTGAGCAAAATGAAAGGTAACAACATTACAAGCGGGCTTTATGGGGTCAGAGGGTTTAGTCTCTATCAATACACTGATTAAGTTTCCTGTCATAAAGATGATCTGTCATTCATAAGAAATGAATGAGGGGTCATCTCAAGGGTGATTTGCCCAGCTCATGTTTTGAACAGGTCTTCCAAAAGCCTCCCGTGGGGTACCCATAGCACGACTGAGACTGCGCTGCTACAGGCTATACGAAATTAGACAGCGGGCTTCATCTCATCCCCTGCTGATACGTGCACAGGAATCTCCAAGTACAGGCAAAAACCGCGTCAGCACGACAGCCCTATGGAACTTTCTCTTTGAAAGTGCCGGTTTCCCCACTAAAACCGTGGATCGCGCTTAGATGCGGGCTGAGGCAGGCGACGCCGTGCGGCCACGGTCGAAATGTCCGGCAAGGCTGAAGAAAAGGCAGGGCCTGACCGCACGCCGGTCCCCAGCCCCAACTTTCCCTCTTGCCCCTCGGCGCAGCCGGCGGGGATGGCGTGGAGCGCGGCGGCGATGGGGATGGGGATGGGGATGGGGATGGGGATGGGGATGGGGATGGCGGTGCCGGCACCGCCCCCGCCCGGCGCTGCCGGGAGGGCGATGCTCGCTGTCACTTTCCCTCTTCCCCAGCGCCGCCCCCTGCCCTCCCCCGCGCCCGCCGCCGCCGCTGCCCCGTCCCCCGGCGCCGGGCGCGCTCCCCGCCGGCAGCACGCAGGGCTGAGCTGCGCTGGGCTGGGCTGAGCTGAGCAGGGCAGGGCTGGACTGGGCTGGGCAGGGCAGGGTAGGGTAGGGCAGGGCAGGGCAGGGCAGGGTAGGGCAGGGCAGGGCAGGGGCGCCCGCCCGCTTCTCGGCATGGCCGGGCGCTGAGCGGCGCTCGCCGCCCCGCCC
>VWZG01013355.1:329767-356692 GCA_013396735.1 Grallaria varia | reverse complement strand
GCTCGGCTCGGCTCGGCTCTGTCCCGCCGAGGGGCTCGGCGCCCAGCCACCCGCTCTGCTCGCCAATGGTCCAGAGCGACATGTCCAAATCGCCTCCCAGCCCGGCGCAGGAGGTGCAGATGGAGCTGCTGGACAACCCCCTGCCCGCGGCGGCAGCGCAGGTACGGCGGAGCGGGGCGGGAGCGGGGCCGGGCCGCGCACGGAGGGCTTCGCCCTGGGGCGGCGGGGCTGCCCGAGCTCCCCGTCCTCCAACTTCGGGCCCCGCCGTCAGAAAAGTTTGACGGCCTCCCCAAGGCGCCCGAACCCCCTGTCCTCACCTCCATCCCCAGAATGCCATGTAATTAACATACGTGAGGTAGCCTGTGCCATAGGAGCATCGTAAGTCCGAAGAACCTTGCGGTAGTCGGCGGGGTGGATATGTAAGAATACGTTGCCATTAAGCTGCTCTTCCGTGCCTGCCGGGCTCACAGGTTGCTGCTGTTTTCCCCCGCTCCAGTAACCTGTTGTGTCTGTACCTGATGCTTACCACGCGCCGCTGAAACCTCCCTCAGCTCTCACACGGGCTGGTGACAGTCTCGGTCGGTGGGGGAAGGCGATTCACGGCGGTCGGTGAGCAGGAATTTTGGGGAGGCTGAAGGTGCGGAGCACACTGCAGATTTCAGCTGCTCGATATCCGTGCAGAGGGGTGGCTGTACAGTCATCTGTGAAATTTTAACAACTCGGTCCGTGTGCAGGGTGTTCAGGTGGATGATGATGAGAGGGAGGCAGGGTATGGATGTTTGCACACTTGGTAAAGACTTTATATTTTGAAAGTTTGTTCCTGTTTAATACATGAATGTTGCATAATATCTTTGAGTTTGCAATAGTTGGCTACAAAGACTCAACAGTGCTATTTTTAAACCCAGTAAAAGGGTTGTAAAATCTGATTGTGTGCATTTTAAATGACAAACGTGCTTGTTCTTGTTAGGACAGAGGTTTTTTTCCTTTCGGGGTGGCAGATTTTACTGTTGCTGCCAAAGCTATCTCTGATGCTTTATTTTGTTTGAGAAGGTGGTCCGGTTTCATCCCAGAAGTGCTCGATTGACGGGCAAATGCTGTCAGTCTGTCAAAAGACTTGCTAATTGATCTTTCTTACTGGGATCAGTGACAGCAGAACAAAATCCAGACACTGAAGCAGAGACTAGGTTAAGCCAAAAAAGAAAAAGTGTCTCTTTAGATGTGAATTTGTCTGCAGCCTCCAAGTGCAGAGCAGACATTTCAGTAGGGCCATATGCTTTGCCAGCTTCTCTAGAAGAAGTGGCAAGGAAACTCATTTCTGACCTACAAATCCCTCCCTGTTACATCTTTTCAGCCCTAAGCACAGAATCGGCAACTGTCAAATCATATGGTGCCTCTCTGCTGTGGACAAATGTCAAATACTGATCATAAAATTGATTTCTCACCCCTCTTTTAACTAGGCATAAAGAACCTCTGTTTAGAGAGGGAGAACAGTTTGCTAACAGTCATGTTATTTATGTTTCAGGTAATATACTTATATTCTGTTTTATAAAATAAGTTTCTGAACACTCAAAGCCAAAATATTCACTTTTTAAGGCAGTAATAATGCAGCTTTTTGGCTCAGGAATGTTTTTCAGTGTTTGGAATCAAAGATATTAGGCAAAACAGGAATCATATCTTCGCAAAATGTACTTATTTTAGTAATACATAAACCTTTGTTATAGAGGAAATAAGATTATGAAAGAAAAAGAGCCTTTTGTCTGAATAATAGTGTAAGTTAATTCCTTAGCATGTACTGCATTTAAAGAGAATTATTTTGATTTGATTTTTTGCCCCATTAGCATGATTTAAAAGAAAAAAAAATTGTAAAATCTTTACTTTAGAGGCTTTAGAACACACAGTGAGAAGGAGAGGCTTAATGAGGACATCTGAATCATCAAGTAGATTGCCAACAGGTACTTCAGTTATGCGCAACGCTATCTTTTTCACCAAGGTCCTTGAGTATCAATCCTAGAAATATTTCATGCTAAGTAATGTGTCTGGGAAGAACATGTGAGCTTATGGAGTGATGTCACTCCTAAAAGTATTCACCCTGAAGTGGTGCTTCTGGGAATTATGATTTAGCAAAATATGATTGAAGATCATTTGTAGAGTTCTAACATGCCTCAACATTTGTCTTATACAAGAATTTTACTTTTGCAAAGCTGAATTTTCTTTTAATTTAGCTGTACATTATGGTCAGTATCTTGGATTATACCTGTCTGTCCATTTTGGCCAAACTTGTGGCAAAAGGAGTGAAGGTAGCTAATACTCTTAAAGTAATACACTTAAAAGGTAGTTAAATATGTGAAATATTCCTAGATAGCCTCTGTGTAAAATCTATTTCTTATTTTCATAATGTGTTTTCCTAACAGGATCTGCAAACAAAGTTAAATCTCTTTGTGTGCTGGTCATGACAGTTACACTGTATTGTCCCTGGGAAGTCCTTTGCAATGGGGACAAGGTATTGGTGTGTTATTCTGTATTACCTAAAGTTCTATGACTTTTAGATCCATATTACTATAAAAACATAGGTCTAGGTACTCACTGTGATCCTAGTCTAGATGGGGTTACAATATAGTTTAAGATGTCCGATTTTATCCAGACAAATGTACATGCTAACAGTTATACTGTGGAGGTATTCACGGTGTTCGGGTGTATGTCAATGTAAAGTGGTAGCTTTAGGTGTGGTTTTTTTGTAATAAAATCAGCATATGATTTTCTAAAATAATAAACAAACTGTTCAAATTCATCAGTGTTTGATGATCATTATCTTTAAAAAAACCCCTCAACTCTTTTTAGTTTTTTGTTTCAAGAACCCCTTTATTTTAGAAATCTGAATTAGTAGAATATTTGATTTAATAATTCCTCTTAATCAGATGCTATGCTGATTTGTTTATAGTATAACATAGCATAGTAATGCCTTTCATGGTAACTCTTGGCCTCTTTTTTTTTTTTTTCCCTCCCTCCCTCCCATGTAATTTCCTTATGATCCTACTTCAAAGTCCCTTGGTCCCCAAAAATCATTAGATTCAATTTCTATTGCTGTTTTCTCATGATAAAGTTTCCTGTGTTGTGCATTAGGGCCTGTCATAGCAAATCAGATCAGTAAATTACACAAGATGTTTCAAAGGAAATAAAATGTAACCTTCTATCAAGGAACTACAGACTATCTTGTGGAAGGAGAAGGTGTCTTACCCTGGGTGAATTCTTCCCTATTCCTCATTATTATTTTCCTCCTGTTCTTTTTGCTTGCCCTCTCATGCGTCATCTGTCAATGCAGGTTCTAACAACCTGACACACCTTAAATGAAAACAATTCTCTTCTTGATTGTTTTCTTCAGCTCTTTCACTTGCATTTAGATTTCCTCCATTACCTGGTACTGTTAGGTGCTTCTGCCTTCCAAGTCTAAAGTTTTCATCCTCCCTGGAGCACTTGACTTGTTTTTCAGGTGGCATTGTGGAAGGTAAACTGAAGGCATGGGGCTAGGGACAGGCTTGTTCAGTTTTCCTTCTGTATCAAATACAATTGATGTTAGTGTGAATTTTAGAGTGATGTGCATGTGCTGACTCCAGAATGTCAGCTTAGTTATTTGGCCTTTACACTGACTGTTGGACTTCTGGATCTCCAGCATCCTTCCCAGTTGCATAGCACATCCCTTCACTGCCTGTCTTGTGGTAATGAGGAATGGAAAGAATATCCAGACATTTATACTCAAGACATTAATCACACTGCCCTCTGCTGCTCTCTTTCAGCTGGGTTGATTCATCACAATTCATACTGTGTTTACCTATTCTTCAAACAAACATTTCGCCACAGTGTATTTCCCAGTACTGGTTTGCAAGAATACTTTGTAAGCCGTAAACAAACAATAATTATATCACTTTTATTATTTAAATAATACCAATATCCACTCATTATAGAGGCATGGAAGGTTTTGCTCTCTTCTGGCAGCATCCCTAGAGGCCAGATCCAATGTGGCAGCAACTTGGTGGAGTATATACAAACAATGAAGAGATAAAATCCACTTCCATTCATTGGACTTTCTCATGGTCCTCAGCAAGGGGTAGTATTTTCTCTCCAAATGTGGCAATCTCTTTTCAGTGTTGTACTCCTTACTGACAAAAATAAATTCTAATAGTCTTTCACTGAAGAAAGCCATTCAGGTTTCATCTGTTACTTTTCTGATGATTCTCCTCTGCTCTTCAGGTTTACTTTGCGTTGTCCTGAACTCAGTCAGTAAAAAGTGATTTTTCATGCTCATCTCTTCTAGAGACATTTTCCACTTGGGTATTGCACATTATCAGCATATATCGACTCTAATAATTGTTCTTTACAGAGTGTAAAATTACTCTGAAACAGTTCAGCAGTTTCAGTCCTAACTTATTGTGTATCTGGCAACCATCTTCTAGAGTCAATCTCTGGATTTGTCTTCTTTTGTCTCTATGTTTCCAATTTCAAACTGTTACAGATGACAAGATCCTGTGCTCTTCCACGGCTGGCTTCTCTGGAGTCTCAGTTACTTTTCTTCTGCGTCTTTTACTCAGTTCTTTCCTATGCCAGGATAGCAGAGTTTACAAATAACCCAAAGCAACAAAAATCACCTTCCCTGCACTCCAAGGGCTTGCCTTAGTCTCTGTCCTCAGGGCAGCAGACCCTTAGCAGAGGTCCTCAGTAGTTACCCTGTATCTGGCTGTTGCTCCCTGCAAATAACTTTCTGTCATGGAATCAGATCTTTTTTTCTGTTTGCTTGTGTAAGAGAAATACCGAAATCCACGGAGAGCAGGTGAGGATGTGCAGGCACGTGGCCTGCAGCTGTAGTTGCCAATCTTGAAAGCCTGCAGGAGGCATGGAGGGGTTTGAGCATGAGCTTCAGCACCTGCTGCTGTTGTGCGCTCCTGTTTGGCTGAGCTGGGAGCTGACATCTTCATCACTGGCAGTACAGGTACATGTTCAGCAGATTTGCACAGAGATGGGGTTCCAAGCCACTGGGAAAGAGGAGAGCAGGCCAAGTTCCCAGCTTCTTGTCTGGCAGATGGAAACTGCCAGGTGACCTGGTCTGAGCCCAGAGTGAGAGCATGGGGAGATGGCTTACAAGTGTAGGAACTGATGAGAATTGGGCTGTTTCTAGCTGCAGTATTGGCAAGGCTTTATCACAGGCCAGCAGAAAAGAGCACCGAAGAATTAACCCTGTTACGGATTTCAATCAGAAATTGGTTATCTTTTTTTCTCTCTCTTTTTTTTTTTTTTATGGGGGAAAAGAAGCATCTGTCAAATACTTATTTGTGTATTATATATGCAAGTTTTGAGAAATAAATTAGTTTGTTTGGATGGATTTTTTTTTTTTTTGTGTAGGTGAAGAATTTTAGAAAATGTCTATGGAATGGACTTTGCAGACTCATCACTAGCTTGCATGGACTTGATGACTGTATATGGAGATCCTCAATTTGGAAGGATTCCCTATCTTTTCTGAATTGTGTCCTGATAGCAAATGTTGTCTGATTGGAGAAATCCAGGTTTTGAGACCTAACCTGGGGATTCTTGGCTGCTGTGGGGACGTGAGTCTGTGCTCCTCAGACACCTTTGCTGCAATTATGTCACAAGGCTGAGTGCCTGTCACAGAACTGCACTGATGTTGACCATGAAAGGATGACCTGAAACCCTGGCCCTGAGATGGAGGCAAACCAGAATATTTTGTTTTGTTCAACATTACCCTGTTTCCCTTGTTCACTTCATTGAAGGTAGCTGTGGACTACTGATTTGTTCATCACCAAGATCTGTGTACATCTTCTAGCCCTTGGCTGTCTGAAGGCTGTCTTCATCTCCCTCATGAGATTAGTATGATTCGTGGTGCAAAGATCAGAAATCTTCATGTCCCTTTCTGCTCAGTGAGGGTGTGGTGGTTTTCAGCTCTGCAGCTGATGCTGGAGGCTGGGTGCTGGAGGCACCCAGTAGCTGGAGGGTGTAATTTCTGAGTGGTGACAAGCCTGGCTGTGGACCAGGGAGGGCTCAGGGGGTGTGACCTACAGGAACATTTGTTGCCTTGTTGTAAGGAATTGGTCAAAGTGGCGATGGCTTATTCTTCTAAGGGAAGGATAGAGCTGGATGTGCATGCTCTGCACTATCCTGGCTTACTATTCTTTGTCTGGAATATGGGCATTTTTAACTATTTTCAAAGCTTTAGTATGGGAAGAAAAAATACTTACTGCATTCTTGCATTTCTGACATTTCTAGCAATTCTCTAATCCATCAGGGGGTCACTCTTTACCTTTAGCTGTTCTCTTGATCTTTGTAATTGGTCACTTGTTCATCCAAGATCACTTAAGATGCATTTTAGCTCTGAATGTTTTTTTATTAATAGTTTTGTTCTCTTCAGTTTCTGTCTTACATCTTTGCTTAAAGCCCTGACTTGATGTCAGTGACTCTACTGCCTAAATCATCTATACCTTTCTAGCGTTCTTTGAATGAGACCAGTAATATATTTTTTAAGGAGCTATCTTACCTATGGTAAACAATAAAGGTTTGGGCTCACCCTGTGTATAGTCTTCGCTGCTGCTTTGATATAAAATACTATGAGAGTGGTTACTGGTGAAGGGCATTTTAAGACTCTCACTGAAGATCAGTTCCCTGGCTGTAGATAGTTGGTAATTTTAAATTGTTTTATATTTCCTCTTCCAGATGATAGTATTTTGCCTACAGGGATAAACCATACCTTCTGCTTGTCACGTGTGTTAGAGAATTAAATGTTACAGATGCATGCTTTTCATGTGTTGAGGCAGAACCTCATTAAAATTAAAGGGTTTCACCAAGCGACATTGATCTCATCTGTTTGCAATAACGAGTAATTGTATATAAAATTTAATTATCAGAAAATTGCTATGTATGCCTTTAATGCTTCATATGATTCCCGTATTTCATTTATTTACATGGGTTGAATAAAGGTTGCATGGTGTACTTTCTAGTCAGGGTTGGAAAGCAGAGTCTTTCTTTGCTTTGCTAAGACTTTGTTGATGAAATGTTTTTTACAAAGTTTGTTTTTCGTTTTGGGATTTTTTTGGTATGATTTCACATTGTTTGCCAGGTATTCTAAGAAGCTGTAGAACATAAATGTGTGTGTTTTGTTTCTTGTCTCTGGCAACTCAGACAATTTTAAAAGAATTTCACACATCTGACTAATAAACCAAGCTACAGTTTTGATCTTGTAAACACTTAAATGTATGCATAACTTTATGACGTTCTGCTAAAATCCAGTGAGAATGCTCCTGTCAGCAAACTTTATATAAACGGGGTTGTTTGCAGGGCTGGAATGGGTTGTATTCAAATTAGCTAGTGTAAATGCTGGCATGCCACAGGCACCTGGCTCTGCTGGGTTTCAGGATTGTTATCACTGGGCACTGGGGTGCAGAGGCATTTGGTCTTCCATGGTTCCTGTTGGGTACAGCTGCCATATAGGTTAAGAACAAGTGCTCTGTGTTGCTGCTTTTACTGGCCAATGTCCGTGTATTGTGATTCAGCCCTTTATTTTTAGCTACTTAATTGTAGCCAACTGCTGCACAGAACACAGATATGGCAGCTAATTTTAATATGAAAATCACAGTAACATATTGGGTTCATTTTTTAAAAAATGTCCTTTTTTATGCCTGGAATTGAAAGTAAGTGGTAGATTTTTCTTTTTTTTTTTCTTTTTTTTTCTTTTTTTTTTTTTTTGGACAGAGGTCTTGCTCTCACATTGAGCACTTATGGAATAAAAATACACTTAAAGAAGCAAAACATAATGACTATGACAGGAAGAGTATTCATTCTCCACGTGACAGAGATAGTTGATAGTTTTTGAAAATATAGAAGACTCTGTTTTGTTTATGGAAGGCTTATCTCATTTTCAAAAGAAAGTTTCAGGCATTTCTGACTGTGGGAATAAGCTTGAAAGGCATGGAAGACAAATGTAGTCCTTGATTAGCATCATTTAAAATAATGAAGAGAGTCATCAAATCCTGGTTTTCCCATGTGCCAAACTTGTCCGCCTTTCCTCTGACTGAGAATCAGTCTGTGCAAGGAAGCAGATTAAAACTGACTTTGCCACAGCCTGCCATCATGCCAACAGTCTTATGTGTTTAAAGTTAGTATTTAGCTTGTGCTTCTGAGTAGCTTCCACTTATTGAAGACCAGAACAAAAATGTACGTACTGCTGTGCACAAACAAAACTTCTCAAACTGAGAAATCAAGGTGAGTTTCAGTCTGAGCTGCACTCGTTGTGTGATGCTGCCAGAAACACATGCTTTAAGTCATTGCTATGCAGATAGGGAAGTGTGCATTTTATCTGTGCTTGTAATGTGGTTTTATTCTGCTCTTGTTTGTTTTATCCTCATCACTCTAGACTAATTCCCTCTTTTGCCTTTTTCATAGTATTTTTTCATTATAAAGTTGAACACTATGATACTGTAAATAAAATAAATATTGTAGAAAGTGGGGACAAATACAAAAAAAAAAGTGAAAGAGAATATGTGTACGTTTTTTCTAGTATCTCATTAGGGATTGCATAATTTATGAAATTGCCTAGATAGTGTAGTCTTTATGTAGATGCTTTGTATTCTTGAATTCCTATTTAAATATTAGAAATTCTTTATTTTCTTGTAAGTATATTTCTGTTTTTCCACAAAAATTGTATAAAAGGGGTTCAGAATGTTTGTGGGTAACCACAGTCACTTACCTCTGACTAAAATATGAACATTTTTAATAGGTAAATTTTGATTTAAAAATGTTGTTTTATTTGAAAACTACTGCTGTTGAAGATACGTTTTATGTATTTTAGGTATTGTAATATTATATTAGGTGGAATATTGTATTATATTTACTGCATAGAAAAAGATGGTTCTGATGGAATTGTCTATTCTAACTGTAACTGGAAAATATTTTTAAGAATTTTCTGGTCATGGTAGCTCCAACCTACTTTGTATTCTTATTTATGTATTAAGTCCTTTCTATTATATATATATAAAAAATTACTATGTATCCTGCTGTAAACATTACTTTTAGAAATATAACCATGTAACGCTATTCTTCACTGAAATTTAATGTTACATTTTGAGACCTGCTGGGTTACAGTTCTAGACTCATCAGAATGTCCTATTTTCATCCACATAATGTGCAGCATGCTGATTTTCATATAGTTCTGCCCTAACCAGCATGTGTAGAATCAATTTGTGTGCCTTTCAAAAATTTCTTACATGGCTGTTTTACAGTTTTGAAAAAGTCATATGAGCTTGGCAAAATATCGTTCCCATAAATCTGTATTTCCTGGGATAAAGCACTTACTTTTGTTGTGATCATTGTTAGGTCAGTGACATAACAGATACTATTTTTGCTGAGAGTGCCAGTAAGATTGGTATATTCGATTTCAGTGTGCTCCAAACTTGTCCAGAATCAACACTTATGGTCCAGATACAGTTTGAAATTGTTCTGTTGCATCTCATGGGAGTATGTTACCTGGACTTGTCAGATGGTCAGAAGTTTGTAGTGATTGTGTGTTGTCCTCCTCAATTACTCTTAAGTTGCAAAATATTTTGTTATACTTACCATATGTGTTACAGCTAAGAACAGCAGCTCAGATTTTGAAGTCATGGTCTTAAAAATCTGCCATGATGAGATTTTAAGTGTCTCTCTGAGCCTGCATTGGAGCCCGTCCTTCCCTTCCATGAGAACTGGAGGGCTCAAGCCCATGGTGCTCTGAAGAGTGCCCAGACCCAGGGAAGGACACACCTTATGCACCCAGGCTGGGCTTTATCCCAGGGTTTGCTGTATTAGGGCCAGGTTATCAGGAGTGCTGTGCTGTAATGCATGCACAGCCATGGTCTCCTGTAAGCTGATCCTAATTTTCTCATTGTGCCTAAACCCCAGACTGAGAGCAGTTTATGGCCAAAGTCAACAGCTGGATGTGGATGCGTGGACTTGGAATCCTAGGAAGTAATAGTGGATAAATAATATCCTTTATTAGTATAATATTTTGATATGAACTAATTCCTTATTATCAAGAGGGGGTTTTGTTGGTTTATATTTAAAGGAGAACAGTGAGATTTCTATGAAGGAACTTTTGCCCCTGGGAGAAGGATTGCAAGGTATTATGGGTGAGGATATGAAATTACTCTTTGAAAATTTAGCATGTCGATGATGGACACTGGTGTTTGGTTTTGTGTTGTTTTTTTCCCCCTGAGTTATTGTGAAATTCAAAAGTTCAGTGCTGAATGCAAGATGAGAGGTTAGATTGGGAATTGGCCAACACAGACCTTGAAAGAGAAGACAAAGACCCTGTTTATTGCAGTGAACTGTAGGAGGTATTTAAAGACAGGAGACATGATCCAGAGAGATGGATTAGTAAAATGACCTTTACAGCAGCATGATGAGTGAGGAAAAACATTGTATTTATCAGCCTCAAGGAAAATAATATTTCAAGTAGTCAAGATATTATATTTTTGTATGTTTAGATGCACTTAAACAACTGGACTAGAATAGGAAGGGCTGTGTTGTAATGTCATTGTGCAGAACAAATCTGTGAGGCCTTGCTGTAGCAGGGAGGGATGCTACAGAGGTGGTGTCGTAGCACCATTAACAGACACCACATAAATCAGTGATTGCAGATAACATAGTTTTGATGATCAGTATTCAAATGCACAGAACAAACAGGGATTTTTTTGGGGGGGGAGTGGCGTGACACACAAAAACACAGGCGTTTGCTGTGTTTCTAAACCTTGGTTTTAATTTTTGCTTCAGCCAACCATAGCTTTCTTCTGGTGTCTTTTTAAATTCCTACGAGATAAAAATGATGCCTTGCTTTTTAGTTGCATTATTATCCCTGTTCTAGTTACACTTGCAGTCCTTTTTTATTGTTATTCTGCTTTTAATTTCTTCAACTTTTTGTAAAAATATTATTATTGTAAATTGTTTTTAGGTTATAATATTGTATCTCAATCAACAAGTTGTTGGACACTTCTTGCTGCTAAATGTTCCCTCAGCTGACTTGGCTCATAGCCGTGGTGGACTGACTCCAGTATCTCCTGTCCTACCTTGTTTACTTAAACTAGCTGCAAACCAAACTGTACTTTTAATCACTGTGACTTGAGTGAATAATTCTACATCTATACAAGTCTATAAATGCTTTTCCAAACCCCAATGTGAAAAAAAAACCCCAAACAAAAAAACATTTAGGGCTCAATTGACCAACCCTGCTGAGCACTTGCTCACACATCCCATCAGTTACTTACTGAATATGTCCTTATTGATTGGCGCAAAGCTGATAATCTGAATTCCTGCTAGCCTAGGAGTCACTGAAAGCTTTCTGTGCAACACAAGCTAATGCTGTAATGCTGGTTCTCTAATCTGATTGTTTTGTTTTGTTTTTTTACAGTCTTACGGTAAAGGGGCAAGAAGAAAAAACCGATTTAAAGGATCAGATGGGAGTACATCTTCTGACACTACCTCTAACAGTTTTGTACGCCAGGTATGCCTTTTTCAGCTTCTGAAAGACTCAATGACTTACAGATATAAATCTTCAAGAAATGGTTTGTTTTGTTTGTTTTGGTTTTTGTGTTTTTTTCAAACTGTTAAATCAAAGAGTGATGCTGTAGCCTGAGAAATAGCAGAAGTCTCTCCCGGCACAATGAAAAATATTTGGTTGCTATTGTTTTGGTCTTGGCAGAAATATACTTTTTCACTTTTCATTAATTTCCATGTATAGTAGTTTTCCTTATTTTTGTTACTCTTATGTCATCAGGTGATTAAAGCTGGAGGAGGAGGCAGAGTCTGATGGGAGTGCCTAAAGTGGCAACATTTGGGAGAAATTATCAAAACCCTACCAATACTCAGGGTTTTCCTGCTTAAAATAGTGCTTTGTCAGGCAGTGTGAACCTAGATGTTTTCCTCCCACATCTCCGTGTTATTTTGAGGCATGGTTTAGAGGGGAAATCCCTGTCAGCATTTGTCCCCATTGCACTGATGTTGAAAAAAGTCTGTGGAAGATGAGGCGGTGTTGTAGGCTCTCATGACTGCTGTCTGTGTGTCTGTCTCTCAAAGGGAGATACCCAAGTGGAACCTCATGGGGATCCCAGACCAGTGTGGGTGCTTGGAGGACAGCTCCATCTGGCCAACAGAGGGTATTTGGGAGGGTATCCAGAGCCCAGTGTGGTCTTTGGCTGCAGAATGGTGCTACTGAGACTGTGCTTTTGGGGAAGGACTGCGTTTCGATGTGCTTGTAGTTGACAACAACCTGGAGAGCAGAAGTGGTACCCAGAGCATCAAAGTGACTGAGCCTCTGCAGAGTCTGAAATACAGTTCTTCATGTCCAGCTGATTTAAGCCACATAGACTTTGCCATGTCGTTCAGAGTGGTTCTGGAATTTGGGAGCTTTCATAGCAGAGTTTTTGGTTTTACCATAAGCAGGCATCACACCTCCCTCTCTACTGGCTTGTTATGCATGTTCCTTCATCTCAAAACTTCATCTCCACTGCTGTTGTATTGGTCCTATCAATACACATCTTCTCTTAGCCAAATTCTTCTACCTTGTCCTGCTGTAAACATGTTGTTAGGTTTTGTGATAGGTTGTGGCTTTGATAAAGCCAGGCCCCTTTTGTATTTCAGTGTCTGTTGGACATAAGGATGAAATATTAATTTATCATGGCTGTTTTTCAGTGGCACTAAACAATATCAAGGCTTAAACCCCAGATCAAGTAAATTTCTTATTTGTGACATTTTGTCCTGTCTTAAAATGCCCTGAAAAAAACCAGTCCAAGTAGTATTTGGGAGCAGCAACAGGATCTCCCAGTTCCAAGGAATCTTTGTAAAGAATTCTGTGTTGCTGTTTTCTGTAGCTCCTGGTGGATGTTGAATTCAGCCTAAAACATTTTTAGCAGAGTATGAGTGTTTATTTTACACCAGCTGCACATGCTTCTTTGCCTTTCTTGTTTACCTAAATGAAATCTGAAGTTGATCTCAAATATCTCCTCTTGCTGTCATGCAGGGGAGCAGGGCAAAGAGGATTTGTAGCCAAAGATGGATCATCAAACAACACAGACATGTTCAGGTGGACTCCTGTAGTCAGTGAAGATCTCATTGTCTCTATAGACTGCTGAGGTGTGATTATCAGATCTTTAAAACGGGCATATAAAACCAGGTTGGTGAGCTATAGTCTAAGTGTGTCTGTATCTTTCCAAGGGTAATAAAAGGACCATGGAGGGCAACTTCCTCAAGTGTAGATTTTTACAGAAGAGATTTATGTATTTCCCTGAAATAAATCCAAATTTAGTAATCACTCAAGTGATATAATACAAATGATTGAAAGGTGAGTAGGCTTCTGTGAAAAAGCAGAGATTTTATAGATTGCTGAAGCAAACCTCACTTTTGCGATGGTATTGTCACTGAAGATAATGAAGGGATGTTAAGGAATAAATTAATTAATGAATAAATATATGTTATGTGACATTTTCCAGAATAAGTTTTAAAAAATCCCCACAAAACATTCCTAGCAAGTAATATATAGGCAGAGCTGTCCAAGTTGTAGCAGATGTATGAGAGAAATGTCTCTTCACAGCTGCTTCTGGGAGGTTATTTCAGAGTTTGGACTGCATCTTCAACAGTCTTTTCTGCTCTGACTTTTCCTGGGACAGCTTGGTTTCTCTTGCACTAAGGAAGAATTGCCACCAACATGACCAGGGTGCTCAGCATCCCAGATAGTAAACAGAATGGGTGCAGTCATTTTATGCTGGCTCAGCTGCTGTGTCCTTCCCAGAAATTACCTTGGTGCTGCATATTGCTTGTCTTTGTTTGTCTTGGAGGTTATTTTACTTGGTATAAATGAATATAATTGTTCTGCAATAACTATTTGCAAGCAAAAAATTGTATTTCTCCCAGGCTGGATGAAAGTTGCAGAAAAGCAGAACGGACAAATGAATCCAAACCCAGTATAATCAATGATGTACCCTTTATTTTCTGATTTTTTTAGTGCTGTCTTAAAACCAGGAAGTCAGTTTTTGCTTAAAAAGGGATTTGTGGATTTATTTGCCATGGGGTTTGTTGTACACATGGGATACATACAACCGGTTTGTTTCAACAATGCTTAAGATGCCTATAGCTGCATTTTTTTTCCACTCCAACCTCCTTTTCCCCTCCTTGATTCCTGTTGTCTCCCCATTAACTTCTTAATTTGTCCTGCAACTTCTTTGTGCATCTCTACAAACACTCTCTTCTGCACTCGAGAAAGAAACCTGGGATTGTCCTGAACATTTATCACTAAGCTCTGTTTACATTCTTCAAAAAGAAGAATGTTTGGAAGGTGTTTTGCATCCTATTTAACTGGCCTGTCCTTAAACTGGGGGAGCTGTGAGAGGCATGCGGGTTCTTGTCATCAGCATCAATGGAAAGTAGATATTTTGTAACAGAGAAATATATTGGTGTTAGTTAAAAGAAGACAGATATGTCTAGACCTAAGGAAATGTTATGCATGTTGAAGGTAATGGGGGTATTTGGCAAGAGCAAGGGTAGAGGATTCAGTCTTTTGCCCCACAGAGCCACTGGGCTTTTAAGTTAGAGCTGCTCCAGGAGGGAGAGACTTAGTGTCTGTTGCTTACATTGATAAAGCTTTATTGTGTCTGCATTTTGCTATTTCCTTAAGGGCACATGACCCTCTGGCTCCAATATATAGCTGGCAAGTTTCCTGCTGTGCATACCACATGTTATGGTAGTAAAAATATTGCCAACTTAGTTTTATTTAAATGAGAGAGAACAAAGTAACATTTTACCCAAATTGCTTGAAAATTCCTGCTGTTGTATAAGAAGAAAATGCACTCTGCAAACCCTGTGCACAGTGATCTTTTCCTTTTAAATTTGTTTTGTAGAGTGCTGAAACAGAGCAGAGCAATCTATCCAGTGTTGTTTCTAATGTGTATAGAAGAAGCCTTAAACTGGAGCAAGAGCATCTGTATATAATATACAAATTAAAAAAACATTCTTTTCAATCCAGTTAATCCTCCTTTCTGTTGGGAATTTTATGTATTGATATAGATTATTATTTTAATTTTTACTTGTGACATCATAAAACCTAAGAGATTTTAGAAGAATGTTTTGGATCATGTTCTATTTGTTACAAAAAATTGTTTGTTTGCTTTTGTCTCTGGCATATTATTGATGATATTGGAGCTTAAAAAATGTAGCAACAACTTGGCGTTTCTTTCAATTGCCAGCAGCTACTGCCTGACTTTTCAGTAGTGGGAAGGGACATTTTTTTCCCTCTCTATTTTGTTTTGAAGTTGTATTGGCAATTAAGCCATGTATTTGGAGAGCAGAAGCATCACTGCACTCCAGTCAGCTCCTAACTGAATTTAATCAGTTGTCTTTAGGGAGCTAAAGAACATTGTGTTATATAGTTTTCATCATCTTTTTTGAGCTTTGCAGTGATAAGCAGCTTGTTCTTAGGGTTAGTTATGAAAGACTGAAAGACTGAATTGGATCTGATCTCTACTTGTTGCCATTTTGACTGATGCTTGGTAATGATTTTGCTCCCAAGGGTTTTTTCAAAATATGGATCAGACAAAATATTTTGCACACAACACCACGGCACTTTCCGGGAGCATTATTTTAAGCAAATTGCATGTTCTGATAGCATTACATCTGTTGTGGTTGTGCTTCTGGACCTGTCTTTGTCAAGGTTTTATTTTAAATCTTAATGATTAATCATAGAGGCAGTCTGAGTTGTTAGGATTTTTATGTATTTCAAAGGCAGGTTAGATGGTGAAATAGGCTGTAGTCTACAGACTGGATTACAGAAATATTTAAGGTTTTACAAATCTGGTTTTTTGCCTTTAAATATTGGCTTGATGCCTGTTACACTGTGTTCACTCAAAGACACAGCTATAAATAGTTATGTAGGGAATTCATTATTCTTCTACTTTGCTCTAAGCATGTTTGCCTAGCTGTGTAATTACCTATTGAATTTTATGAATGGTAAAACTAAGATTTGCACTAAAAACCAATTTGAAAATATTGACTTAGTTTTGCTCACAAACATGCCTCTTAATCTTGGTTTCATCAGAGAACTGGGCCCTGTCAGACATGTATTCCTCTTCTTTTAATTGCCTTTTCTTTTTCTCCAGATGTAAAGCTTAGATTTGATTTTTTAATTTTTCTTTTCCGTTCCACGAGGGGAAGAGCTTATGTATTCAGCTCATACATGCAGGCTGCCAGTGAGGCAATGTTTTTACAGGCTGAGCCACAAAGAGCTGGTGTAGAGTGGGCTCAGATATTAGCTTTGGTCTTCATGCCCAGTGCTAACAATCTATGCTGAAAACCTGCCTATGCTTTCCCTGCTAGGACTATTGCTGTTTCTTGAAGTCTATATGTAAACAAGATTGTGGCTAGCCAGAAAATCTAAATAAATTATTACAAAATCAGCTTGTTTGAAAATTGATATATTCTTACATTCTTTGTGTGCCTCAAATGACGAGACATGTTTTGCTTGTACAGAAAAAAAGGAGCTTTTCAGACTTGCCTTTAGCTTTTACCCATAACAAAATGAAGTGAGGCTTTTGGAGAGGTGTTGTGCAAACACTGATTTTAATACATGAAAATACGTACCTGTTGCTCAGCTTAGCTTTCTCATCTTCTATTTCTCATGCAAATGTCTGGGGATATTTTGTTAGGTTTGGATTTTTTCTGGTCTCTTTTTGCTGATTTCACTGGAAGCCACAGGAGTGATGCTTATGGCCTGTGCTTTCTGTTGTGGTTGCATTGAAGCCTGACACAAGTGATACTACTAGAACGTCCACTTACACATTACAACTGTTATTTCTTGGGCAATTGATGGAACTGTGGTGCCCTGTGTTTTTCAGAGTAAATTATAAGTTATTGGAGGAAGTGTGTTGCAATTGGATGAAGCCACCTTGCAGTAAGGTTGGCATGTGGAGTGTGGTGTCTCTGCTGCAGTGTTCTTCTGATGTTAGTGGGAACAACCAAACTTTGCTCTTAAGGCCAGGGTGTGACTTTAAATCGTGGCCGGGCAATGTGGTTTCAGAGTGACTTGCTGTTTGTATCAAGCGGTGTTAATCAGTTCAGTCAAATCCAGTGAGACTGTCTTTATTATGATACAAAATTACATAATGTCTCTAGGAGGAGTAGTAGTATGGGGAAACAACTGTTTTTTATGTATTTCTTGTTTTTTGCAATGTACCAAGTTCACAGCAGAAGAGTGTGTGAAACACTTAGTGTAGGGATTCATAAAAATATGTTAGTTCAATGGCTAATGTAGAGTTTCATTCACGGCTGAATTCTGTTCCTCAGTCATGTGGTAAAAACCAGCTAGATGGGGAGTGGGAGGAGGACAGCTTTTAGAAGAGTCCTGGATTGGGAGTGCGTGGCTGCAGAAAGGGAGGGAGGAGAAAGGGACTTTCTCTTTGGATGGCAGTTGTGGAGCTGCAGACATGGGAAAAAAATCGCATTAGGCTCATTGAACTATAGATTTCCTCAGCTGTAGTAAGAGTTGGAAAAGTCTCCTTTTTTGGCCTGGAGAGAATAGAACAGATGCCCCTATAAAGCATGGGATTTTGGCAGGCATCACTGGAGGGGAGATGGCTGAGAAAAGCCAGCAGAAAGGAAGTTCATTTGCGGACTTCAATTCTTTCATGGGCCCTTTTCTGCCTCAGATGGTTTCTAAGAATAGAAATAAAATGTTGCCGTGTGTTTAAAAAAACCCACACACCCTCTAACCAAAACAAACAGGCAAAACATCATAAAGCTCTTCTTACACGTCCATTTACTCTTCTTGTAGCAGGCCGTGAAAAAATTACAGGAGGGAACAACTGAATATAATGCAATATTAAAAATTGAAGGATAGGAGCTCTCTTTATAGCCTTGAATGGATCTGCATGCTTGATGTTACTCTGTATGCTGCTGAAGTCAACACATCCTTTTCCAAGCAGCAGTGGAAATTCTGAAGATGGCTGCTGAGATGATTGCCAACATTGCTTTTGAGCTTGCTGAGATGATGCGAGGTGTCTGAAAGGTTCTGTGTGGCCTCCTGTGAGTGAAGAGGGACGATGCGAGCCCTGAGGGGGAGTGGGTGGCATTGCCATTAGTGGCAGCTGTTGTACCTTCTTTGGCATTCCCATTGCTGCTGTCTTGCATGGTGGTTATGTGCTTTTCCTCTGGGCCTGTCAGGGAGAGAAGAAATGGGGCTTTCCAGTTGCTCAGGATCTACCACAGCCTGCACTCAGTCGAGTTTGGCAGCACCCCTTGGTAGCAGGGGATTCGAAGGGTGTGGGAGGACTTGTCCATTGCTGAGCCAGGTGGGATTTCTGCAGGTGGCAGAGCTGTCTCCATGCAGAGGAGGAGGACGAAAGGGCTTTGTTAAGGCAGAAATGTGAGGGGGTTTTAAGCAGTTAGGCAAACATGAAGGTTAAGAATGATCTTCGCAACTTTGCTAAATACACAGTTGAAGATTCTTCTGTCGTAGTGCATGGTACGTGAAATAAGAAAGGCTTATGCCTAAGTTGTCGTTTAGGCTTTCTCTTTTGCCAAGTATCTTCATGACTGCTCTCTGAAAGTCTGTCTTTTAGTTTTATTCTAATCAGAGCGGGCTTGCAAGAGCTGAACCTCTCAAATCCTTATAGCTGTGCTGAGAACCTCCTTCCCTGTATTTGTGCATCTCTTGTGTGGGGGGATAGCAGGAGCTCCAAGAAAAAAATACCCAGTCGTAAATAGTTAAGATCAAAATTAGGAATAGGATTGAATGAGAATCAAGTGTTTTGTTTTATTATGTCCCCTGCTTCTCCCAGAAAATTCACTGTGGTTTGTGGTTCTTGTATGCAGCATTGTCTTACTCAGTAATTTTGAGCATTGTGGTGAGATGCAGGGTTTATTATATGCTATCATAGATGTTTGCTAGTTAGAGTAAGCACCAACATACAAAGTATCTGCAATGGGACAAAGGTTCTGATGCACATATTTAATTATAGCAAATGCAGAGTCTGTCAGAATGTTCTATGAAGATAAATGCAGTTCTTTCAAAAATTTATGGGCCTATTTAGTTGGAAGTTGGGGTTTTTTTTTTCCTAACAAGGCCTTAAAATATGGGGGGTTCTTTTTAGAAATAAGATAAGTCAATTGCAAAATTCAGTTTATAATTGCATGTAAGTGCACCATAAACATAGCTGCATAGTTCCTTTTATGGAAAAGTAAACCTGAAGTGATTTTTGTAATTTTAAATATTGCACTGATTTTCAAGGTTTGCATTTATGCTGTATGGTTTTGATTGGGAACGAGCACCTAACACAAGGGAACAGCTTGGTCCTCTGTAAAGTAAATGTCATCTCCTGCTCCAAAATGTGAGCGGTTTCAAGGGAAAATAGCTGCTGCTTGGAATGTGCACAAGCTGCTTCAATTTCTATCTGTTGTGAAGCCTGGCTGTTCCTAGTCGCTGGCAGGGAGTAAAGATTCTTTGCAATTAGCCAGAGGGATTTACTGAATCTTTTGTCTTTCAGGATACTCAGCTAATGCATTCCTGCTCAGCTCAGGAGTGTTTGGTTTCTTCCCTCACTAAGTAGATACATTGCAAGATATACAAGTGCCTTTTTGGTCCAATAAGTCACAAAATTGCGAGTTTTATGGGCAGTTGCAGCAGAGAACTGTCTTCTTTTGTGCTATGTGTTTAGACAGTACTTTTCCAGCACTGATTATATGTTCCTGTAGATTTGAACGTTGCTTTTTTTGTGTGATCTCACTCAGACTTTGCTGGAATATTTGGTTCATTGAAAAGATTAGTGCTACAATACCTCTAAAATGAATTGTAAATCTTCTGAGAAATTTACCATAAGGTTTTTTCTCCAGGCGTTGAGTTGTAGAATGACATCCATGTAAGCACAGTTAGTGAGCATTTTTTTTCACTGATGGTCACATAATATGTTAGTTCCCAAATATGACTGGCATGAGAAACAGGAGAACCTGAAGCAGTCCTAGGTATATAAAAACTCTTCCTTAAATTCTGATATTGTAGAACATCTCAATAAACCTATGGTCCCCTATGTGTTGAATGATTTTCATCAGATGGTTTATTCATAGGATAATCACGTCTTGAGTAGGAAATAGAACTTGTTCCTGCAAACAAGTAGGGAGCTGAAAGAAGGGAGAGTGGGTAAAGTGAAAAAGGAAGAAATGTATCTATATATGCCTTTAATAGGTTTCCTCCTATTGTCTCCAGCATTATTTTTGAGTTTTCAGTTGTTTTGCAAGTTGAGCCTGGGGAAACTGTTACAGGATGAGAACTAGCCTTCTGCTTTTATGCCAAATTAGCTTTAAATGCTGTGTCTTTTTTGTTAGAAATATAGCATTAAGCTATGGTTGAATCTGTTTGCTCTCAAAAGTATCTTTATCAGATCCTGCTTTTGGGAGAACTGAGCTGAAGGCAGGCTCCTGTAGAAAGACTGAAGCATAGCTGGTTGGGTTTATTTTTATTCCTACAAATGATGAAAATTATAGTATTTATTCAGTATTTATTATTCCCCTTCCTACTTTTCTAAAAACATGTCACTGCATGTGTAGCTCTCTGAAAAATAAATCTGTCTTTGTCCAACTTCTTTGACCTTATTTACTTTATAGGAATTCTTTTGAGAACGATAATGTGTCAAGGAAATGTTTGCTTATAATAAGGAAAGATTAAAGACTTTTTCAGCCTTGTCCTTGAAATAATCGCCAAGGAAATTTTCAGAGTTAGTAATAGAGTTTAATCAGGAGTCTGTTCGTTTTACACATCTCTTCCCAACATTAGCTACAATTTATCCATCATCTGCCATTTAAACTGAAATGGAAATAAGATGGTTTCCTAAGCTGCTTGTATTATTAAATAACATGCTGAAATAATACGTTGAAGTAAAATTTCCCATGCTTAGGAGAAATAATGTTTGCTCAAACTCCATAAGCAGTTTGAAGTTATTGAAGGGTAGAATTTATAAAATCTTCAAGTTCCTGTTATTATCTGAGAAAAGTGAAGAGTATTAAAATGCTGTTACAGACATAAAAAGAAATGAAAGCACATCAATAGATTTGTACTGTTACTATACTTTGAAATCTGAATGTAGAAAATTAGTCAACACCTTACATAATAGGTAAGTGTGATGATAAAGTGTGGTGTTGAGATAAAGCCTTGGAATGAGATGACACAGCCAAGTGGAAGAGAGACAGCATCAGTCTGAGGCCTAAGGAGCAGTGATTCCTTGGAGATAGTCTGAGAGAATTGGCAGTGTGCTATGTGCTTTTTTTTTGTGAAAACAACTTTGGAAGGTTTTTTTCTAATCTTATTGATTAATTGCTCATAAACAAGAGCTACTTAGACCAATACTTGAAGTTTTTGCACACTGTTCAGCCTCCATGTGATATTTTTTTTATTTTAAAAAGACTTCTGGCAGTTTGAAGTACACTGCAATATCACATTCTATCTTTCCTGCAGATTTTTTGCTATTCAGAGTTCAACTCAGAACTTACTTAATTTGGTCCCATTATGTGCCTAAAAGTCAATGTAGTAAAATCCTGTTTAATAGGACTTTAGAATTTGGCATTTAATCTAGTATTCTTTCTATCACAAATCTGCTTTCTGCTGTGGCAAGATTCATCACATCAGCCCAAAGGTAAATCCTCACACGATACTCAGAAAATCCTTTGGGGGCCATGATGTCGTGCACTCTTTGTTATCCTACACCCTGTACTTTCTTGAAAAGCACAGTCAGCTAAACCTAGCGCTTATTTCCATTATGTAGCAAATGTATATCATTTGGAGAATATCCTATTAGTTCTTATTTTTTTTTAGAAATGGTAAATGATGCTCAAAACCACTGGAAGATACGTATTTTTGGTACTTCATCTCTCTGTAACTATCGTTTGTAACTATAGCTATGGTTGTTTCATTGTTGATGTGGGAAAGCACTCGTGGGTGGCTTACATTTAGTCAAGATTTACTAATAGCCAGGAGAAACCAAGAGATGAAATAATAATGACACTCACTGTTGCAATGTTTGTTTCATTAAATAAAAGAGGGAAATTTCATCCATGGGAACAAGAAGGGTTTGAAATGATATGATTTTGGGAGAAGCGTGCATCATTTATTCTTTTGTCACTGATGCAGAACAAAAGCCCCAGCCCCATTTGGGAAGGGGGTTTGTCTTCTCTGATGGTTCCCTTGGTGTTGGTCTGAAATGGTTCTGCTTGTACTTTGCTTCTGACTAAAGACTGAAGCATGCTGTTCATAAGGTGGCATTGGTCTTTTCCATTTGTCTAATTTTTGTGCTTTAAAATGCTAATCTGTTTAGACTTGCCAGTTCAGTTGTTTCTGCAGGCCATTTGCAAGAAGAGACAGACCTTGGCCAGATGAAATTATTATCTTTCCTGTTTCCAAGGCAGTTTTCATTTTCCACCATTGGGAAACTTGTAGTCAGTCATGTTAAAAATCTGGATCAATTGTGTGTCTGAAGAGTTCTTGATTTGGACATTGAATGACCTCCTCCTACTGCCTGAATATTTGGTAGGCATTGGACTTGGGGAAAGTTTTATTCCAGGCTTGTACAAAACTTAAACAGAAAGTTTCTAGGCAGACTTTTTTGGCAGCACACATATGATTTTATTTTTTGTGCTAGGAAAGCTCACTGTATTTATAAGACTGGTATTATTCATGGTTTTTCAGAGCACATACTTGAAGTCAAGCAGCTGCAATTTACAATTAATCTGGCAAACATTTACCTCTCTGCTTACTCCGAGTATCACTCAGGGATTTTTCTCTCCTAGCTCTTTATAAGGCTTTTTGAAAGGTCTCACCAACATGGTTCTGCCAGGTGTGGAACAGGACCTGAACATGGTTTTATTTGTACTAATGAACTTTCCTTTCAAGCCTACTTAACTGTGATGCATCACTAAATTTTTCTGTGAAAGTGGTATTTTACTGGTCATTCAAGAGTTGGGAATACAATATCCCTTATATTTCCTGGAAGACATCATCAGTTTTATTACATAAGTTATTCCCAAACCAGAACACTGTGAAAATCTGAACTCTGTATAAACCCATCTCTGCCAACTTGGGAAAGTGCTTCTCATTGTTTTGCGCTTGGCTGGTAAGAGTGTTGCCAGCCGCTAAGGCGCGGAGACACCCCTCAGACAAGAGGGCGAGCTGCCGAAGAGTAATTTACCAGTGCTGCAGGCCATGAGACTATGGTTGTGCTGGTTTTCTGGGCCAGTGAGGCTGCACAGGAGCCTCAGCTGGTGGTGAGGGAAGGTCTGGATGCTGTGTTCAAGCAGTGTTCTGTCCGGACCCAGCTGGCCTCTGCATTGCTGGTATTCTGTTTTAGGTCAAGTGCTGCATGCTGCTTCTTAGCTGCAGAGGACTATAGGGACAGTCACGTGGATGTGTAGTATATGTAGTGCAGCCTAGGGCAGAAGGGTGTGGTTGAAGGCCCTGTCCTGGCAAAACCCATCCAACTTGGATGCCTTAGTCCCTCCGGTTTTGTTCCAGCTGTGGGAAGCCCCTGTTTGGAGCACGCCCTACCTGCACCATGGCAAGCAGAGATGTATGTGAACACCATTGCCTTTTTCCTCAACCCTACATTGTAGTTTCCCTGGAGGCAAGTGAGTTTGCCAGGAGACCCAATCTGCTGTGGGTTCCAAAAGGTTCTGAGTTTTGGCAGTGGCTGGACTGTTCTCTCTCTGGAATTGCCAGACATTTCTCCCACGGGTTCACACCTGTTCTGGAGGCATGGATGTCCCCAGCTACTAACAGGAGAGATTAAATCCTGTTTTGAATGAATGTTTTGACAAAAAATGCATTGGAAATTGTGATGTCAACAGGAGTTCAGTATGAGATAGGTCAGGAAGCAGACTGACATGGAAATTAAATTAATATAAAAGCACAGACTAAAATTCCCAGCCTTTGTAAGCAGAAAACTCGGAATACCAGGGTAAACAAAGAGAAATTTTCCCACTGTGCCTACAAGGTTTTTACATGGCCCCTTTACCGTATAGAGTATTCTAGGGATTTCTGAATAGAACTGATTTATCAGATTGCTAGCAGTCTGTTGTTTGTTAGGTCTCTAGGCACCATAAATGAGGGTGACTGAGGCATTTGGATAAATGTTGTTTCTTCCTTATATGGTACATCCTTACCATCCAAGAGAGTATCTATTAATTACTATCCACTTTGCAAACTTGTCTCTTTTTACATGAGAAGATAGGGTACAATTTGAACGATTCTATTTTTACAGTCTTTTTTTCCTTGTTTTTATCCTGCTTTTCTAGGAGAAAAGGAGAAGCTGGTACAGTGTCTGTTGCTTAGCTCATTTTGTCTGCCTCCAGTGAATGCTGTTGGCGTCAGCCAGGGCAGAAAGTGCTGTTTGAGCTCTCACCCGAGCTAGCAGCATTCTTGTGTATGCTTGATGATTATGGAGACAGGCCATTTCTTCCAGAAGTTGATTTGTGTTGCCTAAATTAGTCTTCTGCTCTGAATTACTCGGAGTACAGGGGGAACATCAGCAAACCAGCTTTGTCATTCAGCAGCCTGTGGCTGGTTGCTGTGGATAGCCTCTTTGTTCATACCTGTGTCTGATGGTCAGACTCTTCTTGGCTGAGGTTGCTGGGGCTGTTTAGCATTAACAGCACCTCTTCAGCTATTGAGCACAGATTTAGCAGACATTGCTCCAATGACAGAGTCTATGCAGCTTTCTCCTTTCAATGGAAGCTTTTTGCATCTGTTCTGCTCTATTGAAATCATATGTTCTATACCTTTGAGGTGTAGAATACAGCAGCACATAAGCTGTTTTTAAAATTGTTGCTGTTCTGCATTTAGGAGTGACTCATTGCTCTGGAGACAGAGTTGATAAAACATTTGCACATCTCATTAATCTAATACTGCAATTCCCAAGAAGCATTACACTGAAAAAGCCTATGGTTAAGATGGTGCATGATGAGCTTTTCTGTATTGATAGTACTATGGTCTGCATGTAACAATCCTCGGTGTGATTTTCTAGCAAATGGAAGTACAACACAAGGACTTCCTTGCAGAATCCAAACAGTGATCTTGGAATATAGTGTCTCATGTCTCCCCTGCTTCCCTTCCCCTCCCAAAAATTCTGAATGAGAAAGAGCTAATGAAGGATCCCTACAGTCCATTTTTGCAGTACAAAAAATTCTGAAAGTGAGAAGCTGAAAGTAACATGTGCCATGGCAAATAGTCATTCCCAGTATTAATTGTAAGGGAATGTGGTTTTTGTAGACATGACAAGCACAAAGTAGGAAGTGAAACCAGTGGAGAATCCTCTGGAAAACACTTTTCCATAGTCAGTCTTCAAACCTCTCACTTCAAAGACGGTAATACTGGTCTGGGCTTCAGAGCAACCTGTTTTCTGGGATCTGAGCAGCCTGCCTCCACATGAACTTAAAAACTCCCTGTGTGAGTAAAAGCTTGGTGTTTGCTGTAACATCCTTCATGACGAATTCTAGTTTGCAGCATTTTTGTGTCTTCTGGAAGTAATACCTTTTTAGGTATTGAAGTTGTTATCATAACATACCAAGGATGAAAATTCAGTATGTGGTAAAATGTATGGGCAATTCTCAACTTAAGCCAAACTCCCTGGCTGTAATTTTTTTTCTGCTATAAGAAGATTGCACAAGGAAGTAGAGCATGTAAGAAGATATAGCAAGCTGAACCTGAGCTTTGTCTTTTTTTAAAGTTATCCATAGCATGTGTGTGTGTATACTTGCTTTATTTCCTTTTAGTCTAGAGGACATAAAAATAGTTCCCTTGTCCTGAAAGTTGTGGGCAGACTGGTGAGCACCTGATGTGTGAATTTGCCCCACAGTTTCTGGAGGGCAATGTTCTTCAAGTCACAGTGGTTTGTGATTTTATTTTTATTATTATTTTTTTAGTTTTTATTTGACTTATGTAAATGACATCTGCTCTGTTCAACTTTCTGTTTATTGCAAATACAAGACTAGACACAGAAACTCCAGTGTAAGAAATATTTCTTTAACTTCCTTTAACTTGAGATAATGACCTCCAGTTTAGGTTGAAGAGTATACCGTCATGCAATTCAGTCTAGCAGGTAGTGTTTTAACACGTCTTGGTTCAAGAAATATAGATGAGCAAGTGAGCAACAGGTAAATTATGCAGACATAATTGCCTGTAATAAATGGATTTTTTGATACCTGAAGTCCATGGATAGCCTATTTCTTCTGCAGCCTGTCCATTGCCTGCCTGGGATTCTTAAACTCTGGACTAAGATAAATGCCAAGATAATAATCTTTTTTATTATTCTGTCCAAATCTTTATTCTTTTTCGCAGCGGATGACATAGTGTTGGTTTGTGTATAAATTCTAGTTAAAGTTCTTCTGCGCAAAACAGGAAAATTTGATCAGAAAGTTATGTCCCAAATATTAGCGGTTTTATAGTAAAAGGAAAAAAATAAATATACTGTTCTATACCTTGTTTAACTATATATATGTTCATAATGTTTTTATCCAGGCTTTACAGTTTTTTAATTTCCATAGAAATGTCTTTTTTAACTGTGATTAGTATCATCTTCTGTGCTACAAGCGGCAAAATAGAGTACATAGTATTTCTAGAGTGTGTTGAACACCTGCTTTCAGTGCTCTACAAAATATTTATGTGAATTAGAATAGATTGTTACCAAACTTTTTGGAAAGTACACCTCTTGGACTTTTTTTTTTAAGTAAAGCTGTATTATTATATAGCAATATTTCCAGTAGTGAGATTTGTCTTAGTGTTTCTTCAGATATGAAAAGTCCTTCAGGCTGGATTTATATAATACCTTTTATGCAAAAAAAAAAAAAAAAAAGGGAAGGATTTTAATACCCAGATGATTAAAA
>VWZG01013355.1:298353-329734 GCA_013396735.1 Grallaria varia | reverse complement strand
TTTATAAAAAAAAAAAAAAAAAAAGGGCAGTATATTAATACCCAGATGATTAAAACGTCTGTTAAATATCCTTTGGTATTGAAACACCTGCCATATGTTTGGGAGCAAGGAGGTGGGGTCAGAACATGATGATAATTTGTCAAGGTGGTGAGACAAGTGCTTCAGCACTAGGATGGACATCATGATGTGTGGGGTGTGGGTGAGTTTCCACAGCCAGTAGGGCCACCCTAGAGCAGCCTTTGAGGGGAAGGCAGAAAGCAGCAGCCATCAGTAGGAGTAAGGACAGGGTGTGCACCAGGAGCAGAACACCTGAGGGACTCCTTGCTTGGGCCCTTCTTTCCTCAGGGTCTGGTGAGGGCCCTCATCCTGGAGCAGTGACATCAACAGGTAAAAAGAATGTTATTATGGGGTGGGAGTAGCAAACATGGGGGAAGTGTGGCCTCTCATGCCACATCTTTGGTGTCCTGCAAGCATGGGGGCAGCTCTGTAAGACCAAACTGAGCATGGGTGTCCAACCAAAGAAAATGTTTGCCGTGTTTTGTTTTCTTCAGCTTGGAAAACAAGCAGGAGTGTTTTCTTCACAGCCTCTCAGCATGTGTGCAAGGCACATGTATCAGGGGATGGTGTCTGCCACGTGAGCGGGGAGTGTGGGGGCTCTCCTGTGTTTCACCCTGTTAATTGTGTTAAATGGGCAAGGAAGGAGAGAAAAAAGATGAGGATCGTGAACAACTGACAGGGGCATTCGGTGTTTAATATCCTTATCCGCACAGAAATTTAAGGATTAGAGAGGCACGATCTGTTACAGCCATTTTCCCCTCTTGGAGCTGTCATCTGGGCTATAAGGAATGGATTATTTTGAAGAGGAAAAAATGCCTCAGAGACACAACTCACTGCCCTCACAAACGACTTTATATCTTTTTTCCATGTATGTTTGAATTACTTCTATCAGAGTTTCTGAACTAACACCCTGGTATGTTAGCTGTGGGAGATCATTGTAAAAGCTGCAAGCTTTTGTATTTGTGAGTTTTCCTGGTCTTCATGAAATGCAGATTTGATAGCCACGAATGAGAGTTGCTGTATCTTGAGGGAAAGGCTCTTGCTCCTCTGGAAGCAGAGGCAGCTGATGCCATGCAATGACTGGTGTGGCAGTTCTGCATGGGCTGGGAGCAGCCAGCCCGTTACACGGAGGGGATGTAGAGGCAATACGTCCTACACTTAATCTTTCTTTTTTGAGGCCTGTTTCATTTTATAATCCTTTATACCATTGGCACTTGATATTTTTTATCCTTGTATCTACTATGTTAAGAACAATAGTGCAAAAATTGTCCATCATTTGCTGGAGAAAATCTAAAATTTTATGCATTAATTTTTTTTTCTTAATCAGTAGATATATATTTATTCAAAACATTGGGAAAATTCCTGTTTCATCTAGTAGTGCTCTCCAACAGTTCCGCGTCTAAGTTTTATGTGTTGCCCTACAGTTGCTGTGCTCCAAGTCTTTCCTTTGGTGTTTCCACACCCCATTGTGTCATCCATATGTTTCTTAAGCTGACACCATATAGCTATGCAGAAAACATTGACCAAATTATTGATGTTGAGGTGGGGGGCACTTAGTATGTCTTCAATTCTGGAGGCAAGTTCCTTCTGTTCTTATACAAAGCTTGTGCTAGTTCTTTTGTCTGTGGAATAACCTGAATTTTTCACTCTTATTTAAGGATGCTGGCTGTCAAGGTAGACTACTAAAGGCTTGTTAAACATATTTCATTTTTATTCTTACTTTTGCAGAAGTTTTAGGTACACGGACTGGCTCTAGTCATGATGCTTTTAAATTTATGGCTTTGTTTTTACTTAAGAAGAAAGAAAACAAACTATGAGAAAATAGAATACCCCCTTTGCTGAGATCAAGATGCATTGTATATGATACGTTATGCAGAAATCTGTGCATTGTTTTCTAAACTATATGGGGTTGTTTCCAAGAGTTAGCAAAATTGAGTATTAACAGGAATGGAATAAAATAATAAAAGTATGAGAAGTCTTAAGTTTTCTCAGTAATGTCAAAAGTTAGCACAATAGATATCTGTTTCTAGATATGGGAAGCATCACCAAAACTATGTTTTGATGCCATTGCTACTTATACCAGGTGGCATTTTTTCTTTTCATTTTCCATGTCTTTTCCTCTGATTAAGTAATCCAGAATAATTATCCTACTGTTTTTAATATTTTTAATACAGGTTCTGATATCTATATATCTATCTGTCTGGACAATTTGTGAAAGACAATGAGACGTGAAAGAATCATAGACTGACTAAAATTTAATCCGTGTTAGCTTGTTTTTTCATTTTCATGCTAATCAATTAAAAAAATTTTAAATATTTTGGTTTACTATGAATCTACATGCATTATTAATAAGATATCAGATACTATCACTTCTAATTAATCCTGCAAGAAAACAGTCGACCACTATTAGTAATATTTTTAGTAATTGATAGTACCAAGTATTAAGTTGCTGTAATACTTTAATAATGAAACCTCATTTGTCTAACTTAAGTTTTTTATACATATGCTTGTACCTTTAGACATGTGGTAAAAAGGGAATTTTCTTCTTTCCTAGAAAGTCAAATAATACATGTTTTCACTGCAATTCAGGTAGTTCAGAAAAATGCTAATTAAATACATTCAATTGATTGAAGGTGTAGCCAGATTTTGCACTTTGCCTTTGGTCTTTCCCTTGGTCTTTCCCAGTGCTACGTATGCATTCAGAAGGTGATCTCCCAGTCAGAAGCTTGTATCATCTACTTAAACTGGATAAATCTAATTAGCAAATTCCTGCTGTAGCATCTTGTGTTTGATGTACCACTCAATTGAATACCCACTGGGTAACTCTCCTTCACGTTACCTTATCTTTGAGCCTGAGAGCTCCAACAGTGTTGCGATTCCCATCATACTGAACAGAGTTTGGTAAGAAATGTTTCATAGAATCATACAGTAGTTTGGGTTGGAAGGGACCTTTGGAGGTCATCTGGTCCCACCCCCCTATAATGAGCAGGGACGTCTTCAACCAGATCAGGTTGCTGAGAACCATGTATAGCCTGGCTGTGAATGTTTCTTGGGTGAGGCATCTACCACCTCTCTGGGGAACCAGTGTCCCACCACTCTCGCCATAAAAAAGTCTCTCATCTAGTCTGAGATCTAGTTTCCTTCCCATCTGTATTCCTGAGGATTCTTGCATGTTGGGCGACATTGCTTTCCACATCTGTTCCTGTCCCCATTTTGGAGTTACTTTGAACTCTAGGGCAGGTTACTGAAAGCTTCAAAAAGACTCCTTGGATCACACCAGTATCTATGAGCTGAAGCTCAGTAATCCTGCATCATTTGTGTCAGTTTTGGCTGTCTCACTGCTGCAATGCCTAGAACTCTCCTCTCAGAGGACCCACTTTGCTGGTTTTTACCCATAGGTCACTGAAGATAATTCTTTCATGTAAAAAGAAATCTATTTTTTAATAGATACAGCTCATGAGTGGAATAAAAGATTGCTCAGAGTGGAGATTTTAAAATAGGAATATTTTAAACCAGATGTGTTTCTTGTTTTATTTACTTGCTGGGGGGAGGGTTCAGGTGTCTGTAATTGTTCCATGTAGGTGACGATGCTCTTGTTACCAGGTTGCTTCTGCAAGGAGCCTTTCTCCGCACTGGGGTGGGCAATGGAATCGGCTCTTGGAGATGAGGCACGGGTCCCAACACATGACAGGCTGCAGGAATCAAATGTTTCAGACTTTGTAGAGGATACTTTAAGTCCTAGACCCAAGGATGAGCTGGAAACAATTCCTGTGGAAGAAATTCAAGACCTTAAACCTGAGGATTTGCAGGAATCTGCTCCTGCTGAAGGAACGCAGGACACTAAACCTGGGACTGGGCAGGTACCGCAAAGGGATACTATAGATTAAAAGTTTGGGGCATTTTTACAATTACAGTAATGTATTTATTAGCAATTATAAGCCTACTGTTTTCTTAATTATACTTGAGAAGGCTTGCTTAAATTTTATGGATTCAGCCTGTTATTTCTAGAGGTCAGATCTCTGAAGCCCCAGCAAGGCAGTGCATGCCATGCAAACCCTTTTTGCCTTAGCTAGGCAGAAGTTTATGCATGTCTCTGTCATCTCCAGATGGACTGAATGAGATGAGAGTATCTGTTGCAAGGTGACCTACATAGCCAACCTCTAGGTATAATGCTGAGCACTATCAATAGTGGATAAATTAAATCTATCTTAATACAAAGTGGACTTTTGTGTACAATTTGAAATTACTGGCCTCTGTTGAAAGTGAAGCTAGGAACTATTTGTTTGAGACTAGAAATGTAGGCTTCTATCTGTAATATTTGTGGTATCGAGTTCTTCTGCAGAAAATTGTACTCTGATATCACACAATGCAAGGAGAAATGTGAATACTGGGGGCTTCAAGCAGAGCAGATGTAAAACAGGTTTTCTATATTGGAACAAACTTAAAATCTTTTTCAGTGTTGTTCCAAACCAGAGAAAAAAAAGATGTCAGGAATGAGAGGCAGGCTTGGATTAATAGTCCTGGTGATCTGATCCTTCACTGCAAAACAAGTCCTTGCTCCTCTGTGCTGCAAGAAGCAGACGTGTCCTAAATGCTGAACTGGGTTGTGCCCAGAAATTTCATCCTCTTAGTGTTTTTCTGTAAAATTTCCCTATTTGTATGAAGTGTTCAGCTCTCTCTGCAGCAGGCAGTTGAAACATCTCTTACACATCAGTTGAATGTCCTACCCAGCAAATGAGTGGGCCCATGTCTTTTCCTCCAAGTCAATAGTCCAGATCTACCAGAAGTCAGATCTCAGCCTGCTGTCTACATCTTGCATGGGTGTCTTTTTGTTCCCTAAATACTTGTTTTGTGATAAGTGCTTTGACTTTTTTTTAATTGAGATTTTCACGAACAGTCCTATCTGGAACTTGAGAAACCTGTCCCAAAGAAACTTCTGTTAAAAATAGCATGTTATTGAAACAAGTCTAGCTGACAGATTCCTTTTATATACAGTGTTGTTTTTGAAAAACTCTTAATCAAGAAATTTTAGGAAGAATTCCTTGTCAGAATGAAAAGATGACTCAGATGAAAGAATAATAATAATATTATTAATAATATTATTAATAATATTAATAAAAGAAAATTAATAAGTGTCTGGCATTATAAGAATTTATGAATCTGAGAACATTTTTTACAGAGTGCCTCGTCTGTGTTGGAAAAGCTGAACTTATGTTATTGAGGGTTTTTGATTTTTTCTAATTGAGGATTTTATCTGAGTTTTAGAGGGAAGGATCAGGGTGGAATGGTTGTCCTCTTAATCGTTGTGACATGATGTCATGATTGCCAATAACCAAGCCCCACACAACCTCACTCCCCACCAGTAGGATCTAGGAGAGAATCAGAAGAGTAAAAGCTAGAAAACTCATGGGTGGAGATAAAGTCAGTTTAATAGGAATAGGAAAAGCAAAAGCTGCGCACACAAGCAAAAGCAAAACAAGGAATTAATTCACTGCTTCCCATGGGCATGCAGGTGTTCAGCCATTCTCCAGGACAGCATGTCCTGTCTACCAGCCTGTCTACCAGCCCTCCCCATCACATCCTACAGTTACTTGGCAAGACAAACACCGTCACTCCAAATGTCCCAGCCTTCATCCTTCTTCCCCCAACTTTCTATACTGAGCATGATGTCATTAGGTATGGAATATCCCTTTGGTCCCTTGGGGTCACCCGTCCCCGCTGTGTCTCCTCCCAACCTCCTGTGCACCCCCAAATTGCCTCACCAGCATGGCAGTACAGAAAGCAGAAAAGGCCTTGGCTCTGTGTAAGCCCTGCCCAGCAATAACAAAAACATCTCTGCATTGTCAACCGTGTGTTCAGCACAAATCCAAACCATGGCCCCATACCAGCCACTGTGAACAAAATTAGCTGTACTCCAGCCAAAACCAGCACACATGCAAAAACTCGCGTACTAAAATTTTAAAGATTAAATGCTGCTGTAACATGGCTTTCTTTCTACTTCTAAAAATGATTTCTTGGTATGAACAAAGTTCATTCTAAATCTTAACCTTTAATCATTGATTTTCCTATTTGTCAAATAACTTCTTTATTTACTAAATGTGAATATTATTCCATCTGTAACATTAAAGTGCGAGGGAATTCTTTAAGTTTCACTTTAACAATGCATCTTTTATATCTTTATCCAGGTAAAATTAAGTGTTGCTGAATGTAAGAATGTGATTGATTAATGAGCAGTTGTGATCCCGTTACATATGTCCTGCATTCCTGAAGCTGCTTTATAAAGCCAGACTGAGAGGAAATAAGCCCCAATATGCATCTTCAAGTATGGAGTCAGGAAAGGACACGGGCTATTTTCAAAAACCTTGTGATTTAATCTTGACATACTTTATTACTTTGATCTGATGCTGCTGAACATACTTTTTCAGAACATAGAAATACAGCTTTGTGAAGGCACTCACTTGGGCATGGCCCTCCTTTTTTCTTTGTCTACTAGCTGGGAACAGTTCTTGCTGTTTAGTTCTGTAATGTTTCCTGAGTTCTTTTTGCTGTTGCTGACTGCATGTGCAGGACCTCATGTGTTACAGGGTTGTATGTGTACATGGCCCCTTTCCAAATGAAACTATTAATCATGTTGATAAAATTGCAGAATTCTTGGCACATGTACAGGATTTCTTGCTTATATTCAGAAGCTCTTCTTATTGTTTTTAAAACTCATCCCAACATTTCTTTAAGCTCTCTAGTGGACATTTAATTTAGCTTAAAGAAGAGAGGATTCATTAGAAAATATGTTCTTTCTTAGGAAATTTCTTAGTCTTAATACTTTGAACTAGATATAAATAAGTTTAGAAGTAATTTCCATGAGTGTTTTGTTGTGAGGTAAATAAAAGCAAAGAACAATTTATAAAGAAGTAAAGAATGCTATTGTTAGTAATGATACAAAATGCTCAATCAATGCTTTTAAAAATATTTCTGCCTTTTTAGGACTGTCAAGAGGCAAACTTTCAGTGTATTCTGGACACTAAGTACTTGCATTATATAATGATGTGTGTGTAGTTCTTGAACTTCTAAAATAATGTTTAGTTTATGAACTTTTCAACTTGAGATACAGCAGATTCAGCCTGGTGACAGAAAGTAAACAGAAGTTAGAACCTGCAGTTTCGTTAGATGCCTAGACTAAATACAGTTTGTTTTCTAACATAGCAGTATGAATGCCATTCATTCTCTAGCCTTTATATTCAGGGACGTCTAGTAGATTTATGGATCTTCAGTGTCTTTTTCTTTCTGTTTCATGGTCTCCCTCCCTCCTCTTCTTTTCTGACATCATTTTGTAATGATTCAGATATTCCACTATTCTCTTTTTTAAGAGCCAGTAGTGCTTGCTAGAAATGCCAATGTAATGGACTAGGAAATTCTGCTTCCTTTTCTGTAGAAACAATCCAGGCTATGGAATGGCCAGCCCACCATCATCATACAGATGAAAAAGCCACCATTTCTTACCATTCCTATCCTAAGAATGGGGAATTTTTACTGGCAAATAACTACCGCTAATAACAGCAGGAGCATGTACGATTAGGGGAGCTTAGACTGCATGGGGCACAGGAGAAGGTTGTTCCCGATAAGGTTGCCTGTAAAGTGTGCATGTGCTTAAATAAGAACAAGTGAAATGCTCAGCCAAGTATTTGGGTTTTATTACACTCAAGGTGTTACTCGCATAGCCCCTTGTGATCTCCCATTTTGCACTGTTTCCTCTGCTCCCTTCGTCCATGAGAGTAACTTCATTGATTGCTCCAAGTTAGCATAATAGATCTCACATAAAGAAACTAAGTTTGATTCAGACTGACTCCTTGTTATAACCTGTATGTTCTTACCACAGTTCCTGCTGTCAGTGCTTTCTTTGGATGCAATCAGAAAGCAATACTAAAAGGACCTGAAGTCTGCAACATTGGCTCATTCCAAACATTTGTTACATCATGCCTTCTTCAGGGAGTGCAGTCGTGTGTCATCTTCACCTATGTTCAGAGTACATTACAAGTGGATGTTGCTCTTTCCCAAAGAATGTGCAACTGTTTTTTCTGTTTGCGATCAGGAGCAATTTGGATTATTAATATCCTCGAAGGAATCAAAAAATGTATTTGTAGTGGAGCACATCATGCATCCAAAGCATCTGATTTCTCTTCGCTATTCTCAGTAGCATTTTACTTGTCAGAATTTGGAATGCTCATGATAATGGCTTTCTTCCCTTAAGGGATTCACATACAAATTTTGAATAATGTACAAATTCACGTTCAGGTTGGACTGCCTAATGCTTTGTGAATTTTTCATGAATTCTTTTCATTGTAGTTGAGATAGCTGATGGGTTTTTTGGCTTTTCTTCTAGTCTACATTACTGATTATCACTTCAACTGGTTGTAGTTGGGTTCACTTGGACATAGGTTAGTGTCCTATATCATTGGGACCAGTGTTATTTACTGTTGCCATTAATGAAATTTATAAAGGGATTGAGTACACCCTTAGCAAATTAGCAGATGACACCATGCTGGGTGGTGCAGTTGACACACCTGAGGGATGGGATGCCATTCAGAGTGTCCTGCATGAGCTCAAAAAAGTGGGCCCCCGGGAATCTCTTGAGAATTAATAAGATCAAATGCAAGGTGGTGCACCTGAGTCCAGGCAACCCCTGATTTCAATACAAGCTGCCAAGAAGGACTTGGGAGTGCTGGTGGATGAGAGGCTGGACATGAGCCCGCAATGTGTGCTGGGGTGCAACTAAAGAAGCATGGCCAGCAGTTCGAGGGAGGTGATTCTGCCCCTCTACTCTTGAATTCTTTACTATGAGTGTAGTGAAGCACTGAAACAGGTTGTCCAGAGTAGTTGTGGATGCCTTATCCTTGGAAGAGTTCAGGGCCAGGTTGGATGAGGCTTTGATTAACCTGGTCTAGTGGAAGGTGTCCCTGCTTATGGCAAAGGGTTGGAATTAGATGATCTTTAATGTCCCTTCCAACCCAGACCATTCTAGGAATCTATAATGATTGGCATGTCCTGAGTCCTGTTATATGAATGTAACATCTTGAATCTCAAGCCAGTAACTGGAACTGAGTTTGGCTTTTCAAGCTGGTCTGTAGTGTGTTGACACATTACTTCACACATCTGAACTGAGGTAAAGCCAATGGTTTTGAAGCTGAATGTTCCATCAGGAAACAACTGCTTCTTACAAGTTGAGTTTTGCTGTCCCTGGCCATGGTCAGTAAAGCTGGTGTTAGAAGAGGTGGAGCAAGTGTGCTACGTGACTTACTTTACAGTGCTAAAGTCCTTTACAATCCCAGTCTACCAAGCCCTATGTGAAACCTGTTTGAGCAGCTGTAGAATTATAGATCATTGCTCATAATGAGGAGCCACAACTTGGGCAAATATAAGTGGTAACTCATGGGACACTGTGAATTGTAAAACAGAGAACAGCAGATTAGTTTCAGAGGGGCAGGTAGATGAATGCCCAGCAACGTCCCTTCAGCAAACCAAGGAGTGGAAAAATGGCACATGAAATGCCAAATGATCCAAAACACAAGGTCTAATTATATCCATGATTTGAGATTCTAGATGAAAATGAGAAGGTTCATGAATCAATACCAAGTTCTTAGGAGAAGAAACTATGAGGTTGAGAGTAGTTTACAAAAGGCTTTTTTAGAGATCACAGCACTGAATCAGGTTTATTTTTAGTGTCTCCAATTACATTAATTTAGCCCTTACATTATCTGTATTATTTAAGCATGTCAAAAGTGTTTTGCTACATTTCAGTATCTATGTGGTTAACGGTGATCATCACAAATTTCTTCTCTTCATTTTAATGCTAAAAAACCCCACTTCACTGACTTTTCTTCTCTCCCTTCAAAATAGCCTTTCCTTGTTTTTTAAAGCTGTGCCGTCTTACCTTTAAAGACTGTCCAAAATGCAGTTACTCTCACCCAATTTGTCTAGCTTCATTTTCTAATACTTTGCTTTTGTTTTGACTTTACATTAAAGACCTGTTTACTATTATAAGCCTTTCCTGCTCTAGCTTACATATAATCCTTGTTCAAATCACCTCTTAACTTTCTCACTGCAATAAACAGACTCAGCTGCTTTTATATGCCCCAAGTAATTTTTCAGGCACTCCTCTAGGATTTTACCATTTTTAGCAGCAGCCTAAAAGACATGTGGATGTCTGTTCTGTGCATATTATTGCAGTAATAATCTTGCTAATACCATTACACCACCTAATTGTTCTCTCTTGACAGTTCTTCGTAGGTTCAAAGATCATGTTGAACCTCTAAGCTACAGACCTGCAAAGAGTCTTTGGTGAAGCCAGTATTGTTCATCATCCTTTCTAGATCACTCCTTTCCAAAGTCTTCTACTGTTCCCTAGTCCCCCTTTTAAACAGATCTGTGTGTTTGGCTTCAATTAATTTAGTCAGGCCAAGATTCACATAAGTGAGTAATCTCCATTGTTGTTTATTGCATCCAAATTTTTCAGATGAACCTACCAGCGAAGAGTCCACTTTGTCGATTACCCTTTTTCTGCAAAGTCATTGCCTTATTCCATCAAATTTGGCAGAGCAGTGGAGACCCCAAAGATGTTATTTTGTTCTGAAGTTGTGAAAAAAAGATTGGGGACTGTGAAACAGAGAGAAATGGAGAGTTCCACTATGAGCAGATGGGTGAAATCTGACCTTTGTCCTGTAAGGCAATGGTTGGATGGTCAGTAGATGCAAAGCTTGTTGTGGGGCAACAAGTTCATGTGTAGGTTCAGGACAGCTACTGTCATCTGAAGCTTGCTCTTGCAGAGGTGGGAGAGGATACTGGTGAAAGCAAGGGGGCATTGTGGTCCTGCCAAGAATAGGAATTTGGTGCATGAAGGAGCTTAGGAAGTCAGGGACACGGGCTAGTGCAATGGGTGGGATGGCATAAGGACTTAAGACAAACAAATATGGTTTTGCTGGTTTAGGCTGCCATTAGTTCCACTGACCTGGTCTGAACCCATTTACTGTCCTTATGTTCACGTACTGGATGTGCCATGGTTGTGGGTTACATATTCAGACTGAGGTTTAATTGTTTGCACTTTCCTTTTTGTCACATTTTTTTTTTTATTTTTCAGCATACTAAACACCCAAATCTATCTGAAAAAATATTTTTATTTAGGTTAAAAAAATTATTGTATTATTCTAGTTTTTCCCGGTGAAAAATTCTAATAGGAGATAGTCATAGCTAGAAACACCAAGCAAATATTTTAGAGCAGCAGCAGAAACCTAGTGTTGTGTTAATTTGGGTGCCTGATGATTAGAGTGCTGTTTGAGAGCTAGCCCATATTTTCAAAGATAAATGCTACATGATTAGACAGCTAATGCATTATTCGTGTAGTACTAGGGAGAGGTATAGATTTCTGCTGATAGTTACATATGGCTGGCCAGAGCAGTAGTCTTGCCATTGCTTGCCATAGAGAAACCTGATGAGGATGGCATCGTGCTGTTACAGGACAGTTTCGACACCATCCTCTGCTGTGCAGAAAGGCACCAGGCTTAAAATGAAAAAAAAAATAAAAAATGGAATGGCACTGAGAAGATATCAATTTTTGTGTATTTTTTTGATGACGGTTCAATTTTGAGTAACAGCATTTAATGGTTGTGGGTTGCTGTATTTTATATTTTTGTCAAAGTAATATTTTATTTCTTAAAAATACTATAGCAGAAATGTTTCTAAACATGTATATATATAAGAAACAGATGTGGCCTTCAACTGCATCCTTTAGAAGAAATTTTAAAAAAGTTACCATGCTAGATTACTTGACTTTTTCTGTGTTACTTTCTCTTGATATTTTTTAAAATAGTATCTTTTAAATAATAATGCTTTATGATAAAAATATATACATTAGCTCATGTTGCATGCCCTCTTTTAATGATTTACTCATTGAATTTGCTCTACCAAGGCTATTTGTTATAAATATTTTGCTGGTGTCCAAGCACTGTTTAAATAAACTTTCTAATAATGTCTCTGATGTCTGACATAGCAGGATATTTGTTATGGTTATACAAAGGTAGGACTTTACAAGATTAAGACTTTTGGCCATGGAGAATTTGACTGTGAAGCTCAAATGTACAGTATAAGTGTATGCAAAGATGTTGTGATAGGTTTGCCTTACCATGAAAATGAAGGAAATTGCTATAAAAGCAGATAATTAGAATATTTTATTGTTTCTGAAGAATCTTTTGCTTAATGGTGTGGAAACGGGGTCAATTGTATCCCCCTCATTCTGTTATCCACTAATGTTTAAATGATTTTAATTTCTACTCCCTTTTTACATAACCTGTGAGGTCCCATGCAGATTTAATGTTCTTCTCTGAAGAAATGCCAGGAATAGTTTTAAGTCCATTAAGGCCAGAATTGTATAATTTCTATCTGTGTAGTGTCTAACAAAACAGATTCTTACGTTTGCTAAATTGTTACATGTCACTTTAAGTTAAGTTTTTATTACGCCTACTATTAGCAATAATTGGTTGAAGAGTCAGCTTATATTTTTCCAGTTTATTAATACAGCAAAACCTTCAAAATATAGCCACAATAATCCTGTTTTGCCTGGAGAATTTAATGAAATACTTTTTTCAGAGGTCTATCTGTTTACCATGCAATGAGATTGAATTAAAAACTGTTAGACATTCAAGAGAAGTTTTTACATCTGACACGTGATGGAATTTGACCTGGATTGCAAGAATTAATGAATATTGTGTTAAGAATAAATGACCTCATCTATTGGCTAAGCATATTGTTTTGGTTGTGTGGCTGCCAGCATTTCAAATAATCAGATTGTAAATATCAGTGTCCAGTTATCTACTCATGGCCTACTTCAGGAGATCTTTTAGTCATATATAAAGCAAACACTAAAAAAAGACACATTTTAAAATGGGCAATGAAATTTAATACACACTATTCTGCGCATGAAAATGAATTCACCAGAGTTCACATCTAATTTCTTGTCAAATACTGTGCCTTCATTTGTAAACTATGAAGCTCAGCTACTTGCTGCAATTGACATGTTCTGGAAGTACTGCTCAAAGTGATAAAAATGATTAAAAGTGTTACTGAAAGTTGGCAAGAAAGCAGAACGACATTACAAGGAAGTATTATTCCAGATATGAGAACATGATGGATTCATCTGTTGAATATAATATTAGCTTTTTGTTCATTGTTTGGTTTTTTCCTTTTTGACCAACATATTAAAAAATTATACACAGGATAAAGTATCATAAGGAAAAACAAAAAAAACCCCAAACCTCAAACAAAAAGGAAGACAGCATCAATATTATTTTTGGAGGTTTTTAAAGTGATTTTTGTTCTCTTTGGTTTATTTGAATTATTTTTCTTCTTGTGACTCAAAAAGTGGTCAGGAAGGGTAACCATATTAATCAAAGACCGTGACCAGTGAATCAGATGATGGAGGACAAGAAGTCATCACCATTTTAGTAATAACTGAGCAAAGCATAGTGTAATGCAAGATACAGTCCAAATGAGTGTGCATCGGGAAATATTTTAGAGAAGCTGCTACGGCTGGTTTTTCTGTAATTAATTCTCTCTTTGTGATCACTTCTGAAACAAAACTGTGTGTCCCCGTGTTTATTGCACAAGGGATAGCTCCTCATGACTGTTATTGCCCAAGCTTTGTAACTTATTTACAGAGTGAAGTACAATTAAAATTTGCTGCTACATAAGTTAAAAAAAAGTTTATAATATAATAATAAGAAGAATAATAATGTTCAATGTGTAAGTGCAATAGCTTTATTTAAGAGTAAATTATAATATTTTTCTGCTGACAAAGGTGATGTCCTACTTCGGTTATTTGTTTTTGTGGTTTCTCATCAACGTGTATTCAGGGAAACATGTCTATCTATAGTTTCTAAACCATCAGTCATTGTTGGAGAAGTATAATACGTGATATATGTATCTCTTAATGGCCAAGGTACTATGTCCATAATTCCTACAGAGGAATGTTTTTTATTTGTTTAAACAAAGTGAAAGCATTTAAAAATTATGAATTGTACAGATTCTTTGTGAAATAAGTTTCTATTTTTCTGCTCAGCAATCAGGCTTAGATCCTTTTGAATGTGGATGTTTATCTCTTGTCATTTTAGCATCAGAGTAGCACAGAGATAAATGAACTTGAGCTGAAGTTACTGTGCACTGCCAGGACACGTGTATTTTTTTCCTAATATGTATTCTGCTGCATGGGCAGCCCAGCAGCGTGTGCGTAATGGATTCCTCTTCTTGTGTTTTCGTATGTCCTCTTTTGCTGCATGTAATTCTAATATTCAGAACATATTCTCTCAGTGACCCCAAATGTTAGATTTTTTTTTTATTCTTGTAGTGTTGTGTCAGCTAAAGGATATCTAAGCTTAGGGATTCAAATGCACAAAAACGCGCTTCCATAATTTTGATTTTGTCCTTCACGGTTTAATGTTTCATAAAGTTTCTCAATAATAAAGAAAAAAAAAGTGAATAAACAAAAGCAGGGCTGTTACTTGGTTCTATCTGAATAATGCTGAAGCAAGCACATACAGAGTACTAAATCACTATTTCAAGGATGATTATAGAAAATGATATGTCAGTTGCCTTGACTTATGGTCTGATGAAAAGAAAATTGCCTTTGAGGACAGTGCAAATGTGTTCATTGTCGTCTAAATTTTGCAGTTAGAAAAGTTAAACACAAAAAAAACTTGGTTAATGAATATTGAATGTTCTATAAATTTCATTGAATTAAAATGAAGATTTAATGGGTAGAAGGCAGTGTTAAATGGTTATTTAGCATATTTAGGAAGAAGATGAAGCACAGTGACTTTTTTTTTTTTTTTGGATACTTGTTGAGAGAGTTTTGGATTTCAAAGAGTTGCACCAAAAAAACAACAACAACAAAAAAAGCCTTAAGAAATTTTATTATAAAGAGTATGCCAGCAAGGAGGTTAATAATGTTTTCAGTCAGTTTCCATGCAATTGTGTGCAAGTTCCACGTAAATTGTAAGAACAATCAGATGACAGTGAACTGGTTAATATTTACAGAATTATATTCTTGGATACAGAACTGTTGGTCTGGAAAATGAAATTCCACTTTTAATTTCTAAATATATGTTTGTTCCCTCTGTTCTCTGAATGTTATATTTAGTCCAATACACATGACATGGATGCTAAGTTTACCTAAAACAATTATCAATCTCACCAGACTTGACAAGGTTAGGGGAATTGTTCTGACCTTTTGTAGTGTCATGTAAAATCAAATATATCATGTGCTGCAGTGTTACAGATGACAGACAAACTTTCTAATAATAATAGTTTGGATTCCATCGTAAACTTCACCATTGTATGCTGAAAGTAGTTTTCTGTATTTAAAATTCATGCATGTTATTTTTTAGATTTTCATAAATTCTTATTTCTCTGGTGGTGCACATGCATTTATCATAGATACAGCACCAAAGCAATTAAATCATAATCAATGAAGCAGCATAGAATTCCTAGATATCATAAATTATGTATTAGTTGTACAATTACAGAGAAGAAGTTCTGCAGTACTGTGGATATCTGAGGGTATAATTACTATTAATGTTCATTAATTTGGTAAGTCATATGTTTTGGAAATGTAAGGCAAATTGGATCAAACACTGTTTTTACTAAACATTTATGAATCACTTTCTTATAATTCTAAGGAGGTCTTTTTTTTTTTCCCCCAAATTGTCATTTTCTCCATAGGCGGTCCATTTGCTCTCATGTTCCCACTTTCACTGTGAGGTTTGAAAGATCAAAATTGAACAAAACTCATAAATTTCCTTGATTTCATGCTGAAAGTTTTATTACTAAAGAGACACAAGTCAACTCCCACCTAGTGCAAGATTTCAGGGTCTTCTTTCTTTACATATTGAGAATACTTTAAAACTTGAAACGGAAGTAAATCTCCTGATTATAGAATAATTTTGATAAGCATGATAGGAAACTAAAGTGGCAGCTGTGTGTAAAAGCAGAAGCTTGAGTTTTGCCCCAGATGTGCCCCTATCCTTTATGGGACCCCAAATCCTTTGTGGGGTCCAAACCAATGGTTGGACTGTATATGTGCTGTGAACATTTTGTCCAAGATGAAATCTTGTCTGAAATAAAAACCTTTCTGTGTACAGTGAAGGCCTATAGGGACCTTGGCACCAATTTTTGTTGATCTACGGAATGATTCCTGTTGTGCTGCATAATTGCTAATGGAGACATAGCCAAGAATGTAATCTCATACGGGTGTTAATGACTTCCTTAGATGACCCATTTCAAAGCTTCTTCCTTAGCATCCCACAACCTCCCCACTACTTCCTTCTTTAAGTGCTAGTATATTTTGTAAAACTTGTTACTATCTAGTTGAATAGAGGTGGTTCTTTCAGTTAAAGGCTCCCATTTCTTGCACACTGTGCGAAACTGTTAGAAGGTACGATATTGCCTTGACTTTTGGCTAAAAAAAAGAATAAGTACTGTTAGTAGTATTAGGTACTTGTGCAGCCAGAGGATTTGTTTTTGAAAACTACTCTAAATGTGTATGTAGTATCAGGAAGAATGTGTAGCTTCATAATATTTGTTTCTATGTTCAGTGACATCAGAATTGTGATAAACTCACCAAATGGGTTTGTGGGAAAAATTACGAGAACAGCGCTTAAGATCTATTTAATTTTGCCTGAATCTGGGAAAGGAGAGTCTACACTGACTACAGTTGGTGGCTATTTTTCAGGATAATTATAGATATGAGCTAAGATTGCTTGAGCGCTGAGATTACTTTCACATCTAAACAAATATAGATATCTTTGCAAAATGGATTATGAAGGTCTATAATATGAAAGACACTCTTTAACATGGGATTGAATTCTTCTTGCAAGACTCGCTCGGAATTCTCTTGTAATACTGTACTCAGGCAACTTACAGCTTTGAGTGGCAATGGAAGCCTATGTTTCCTGTAGAAATAAAGGCATCTAAATGGTTAAAATCATAGGAGGTTACTTTTTGGTTGGTTTGTTTGGGGTTTTTTGGGGGTTTTTTGGTTTTTTTTGTTGTTTTTGTTTGTTTGTTTGGTTTTTGTTTTGTTTTGTTTTGTGGTTTTTTTTTTTGTTAATTCCCCTTTGCACTTTTCTGTCTGCGTCAGGCCATGTGTCTTTTTCATATGACGTGAGAAGACCAGATACTGGTCTTTTGTGTGGCAGCTTTTGTGCCACCAGAAGGAACAGCCTTAGGTGGGTGTTTTATTCCATGCCTGAATAGTGGAAAGGATGGTGGCAGGGAATACACAGCCATTGCCACAGCAATTCATCTAACCTATGTGCTTTTTCCAGTGCTGTTTGGATACAAGCAGGGAGTAGGTTTGCAGGCTTGATGAATATTTGGCCATAATTATTTGCTGTCAGCTACCACCTTGACCAGAGAGTTCTGCTGCTTCTCATCTTGATGCCTCAGGCAGAGCAGAGCAGGGAAGGGTGATGTGTGTTGGAGCAGTCACCAGCACTGCCATCTAACTATCCTGCTCCCTGTCCCAGGGAAGTGACAAGGCACACACAGACCATCCACATAGTAATCTGAGCATCTATGGTTTGGTTCATATCGGTGGTGAGGAAGTGGGTTTAAGCAGCTGTCATGCAAGCTCCAGCGAAGAGTAAACTTCTGACAGCATAGGATCACCACGGTGGTGGTCCCTGAAAAGGGAAGTGGTTTTGTTATTCCAGATTACCCCTTTCTGCTTTGAATGAACCCAGAGGGCTGTAATGCCTGCCTTTAGCATGTGGATGATTGATGTTCTGCAAATAAGCATTTTCCCAAGCAAAAGAGAGAGACTGATTTTAATAATAAGATTTATTTGCTGATTGCCAGTTCTATAATTTATTAAAAGCTTGTGAATAGCTAGTTAATTTTCACCAAAAGTTACATTTTGTACGAAAGTATTTCCTTATCTAGAAGTAAGACTCCCTTCTATTTTCTCAGGATTTAAAGTATTGAAACATAAAGAAGAGAGTGCCTTGCATCACTGACATAGAATTTACCTTCCATTCACATGTGGTGTGCCTTAATATAATATATTTCTGTTCAGGACATGAACTGCATGACAAAAACACATCTCTGGTTGTAGAGGGGTTTTATTTCCCCCCTCCCTTTGTTATTTTTTCATGTCCCTATTTCCTTTTTTTCTCCTCCCCTCGAAAGTTAGATAAGTCTTTGTATTTTATATTTTAGACACAGTGTGGTTGAATGTTTCTGTCTGAAATTGTATCTTTCTAAAAACAGTTCTGTAGAGTAGATAGTCAGAAATACTGTACTTGTAGCCCTCTTCCAATATTTGAGTTTCAGAATAAAATGGTAACCAAATACTGGATGATCACATGGATTATAGATCTTGAGGGTCATATATGTCTGGAGTCTGAAGAACACTGTTTTTTTTATAAGGATGTGTTTTTGTAGTTATGGATATGATGGTGGTGAGCTTTAATTATTATTTTATTTTGGGACTAGAGTGGAACATTAAAGTTATGTATTTTAAATACATGAATAGTCTTCTAGTATGCAAAATCCCCCATTTTGTTCCCTTTGCTAGGTTTCCTTTTGATTACAGATGGTCTGTGTGATAGTTGCTATAGAAACCAGACCATTTTACTTCAATCTCTCCCAGTTGCTATGGTGTACAGAGAGCTGCTATGTGTAATGTGTCATTTAGAATTTTTTGTGATACTCCGTGTAATAGTTAACTTGCAATCAATATTCTCTAACAGAAGATAGAGTAATGTGACATGCTAATTAATGCTTTCTGCCACCAACTGTTGGATTCCACAGTTTGGCAGAAATTAGTTGCAAAGCTGTTTTGATGAATTCTGCAGATACAGCTTTCTCTAAATCCTCCAATATTAGATGTTAACTCACTGTTAGGCAGGATTGTTTTCCTTGCTGTAGCACACTGCCTGCCTGAGGATGAGTTGTATACAAGGCACCCAGAAGCTCTGAAGGCAGAAACCTCGAGTCCCTGGGGAGGCTGCGCCAGCCAAAGAAGCTGGTTGTGCAACCTGCAGTTGCTAGTGGCAGCTGTAGCCCTTCGGCAGTTCCCAAAGGCAGCAGCAATTAGCATCGCTAAGTGTGAATAAGCTGGAGCGCAGCTGTCCTGGCCTCCAACCTTCATCCTTCTGCCAGCCTGAAATAAAACCAGTGTGGGGTAGGGTGTAAGACATGTAACACTTCCATGTTGCGGTTTTCGTATCTGGATTTGGCAACTAAAAATTAAAAAAAAAAAAAAAATCAGTTTCTGTCAGACTTCAGCAATTAAATTTTCAGGAAATGCTTTAAGGATGGCATGAACAAGTCCTTGGTGAAGATGATGATCTTGTCATTCATTATCCTGAGGAAAAGAGGAGATTATTTTTCATGCAGAATTGTTGTATCTGGAAAAAAAAAGTATGATCTGAAGTAGGTTAGTGAGGATATCTATGGCAAATGTTCAGTGATCTGTTGCCTGCTGCCAGACAATCAGGATGCATCTGTGTATGGCTTTGGGAGAGTTGTTTTAAGGGAGGAACCTTGAATCATGAAGCGAAACTCAAAATTTTGAGACAGGAAAGCTTAATATCAGTCCCTTTTCAGATTTGGAATGTTCTTTAATATTATTTAACCTCCAGTAAGGAGGAATAAAGACAACTTTTTTTTGTCCTGTTAAGAGGTGTTCTGGGAAATGATGCGTGCTCTTTGGAAGTGCAATAAGATAAACCTTTGGAAATGTCAGGGTCCCTCTGCCAGTGTATGCATTATGCACTATTTATACATTAGGGTAACTAAGTTTTCAGAGTTAAGCCTGGTATAAGTTAAATGGCAATTCATCTTCAGCCTAACTAATTGCCTCACAGCTCAGATTTCATAGAGTCATGAATCAAAGAATCATTAAGGTTGGAAAAGACCTCCAAGTCATAGAGTCCAACCTTTGACCAAACACCACTATGTCAACTAATCCATAGCACTAAGAGCAATGTCCAGTCATTTCTTGAACCCTTCCAGATCATCAGGTCCAGCCATTAATGCAGCACCACTGTGTTCACCACTAAACCATGGTTCTAAGTGCCGCATCTACATGCCTTTGAATGCTTTCAAGGACAGTGATTCCACCACGTCCCTGGGCAGCCCATTCCAATGCCTGACCACTCTTTCAGTGAATAAAATTCTTCCTGATGTTCAGCCTTAACCTTCCCTAATGCAGCTTGAGACCATTTCCTCTTGTCCTATTTTTTCTTAAACTATGTCCAGCCTTCCTGGACCGCTTTGTTTTTAACCAAGGGACTCTAAACCAGTGTCCTGAACAGACCAAAGTCCTCCCTTCAGAAGTCCAAGGCAGAGGTTTTATTGAAACCCTGCTTTACTTCACCAAGAATTGAGAGCTCTTACTGTTTTGTGATCACTATGGTCAAGATGGACTCTGATCCCCACATGTCCCACCAGCCCTTCTCTGTTTGTGAGCAGCAGGTCTAGTGGGGCACTGTCCCTGGTAGGCTTGCTTACCAGCTGTGTCAGGAAATTTACCTGCCACACACTGTAGGAACCTCCTAGACTGCCTTCTCTTCACGGTGTTAAGTTCCCGGAAGATATCCAGCAAATTAAAGTCTCCCAAAAAAATTTGATCTTCTTTTGATTTTTTCAAGGTAATAAATATATGGAGTTAAATGTGGTAATTGAATTTTTTCTTAATCTGATTTGCAGTGCTGAAGTTGAGTATCACATATGCCTATTACCTACCATTTGAGCAGCTGAGTCAGGAGATAGTCATGGCACTTAATGTTTACCGCTGTTTTTTGGTTTGGTTTTTTTTTAATCACTTCTTTTCCTGCTTGTTCTTGACTGAGCTTAAAATGAAATAAAACTTCTGGTTTAGGTCTCATGCCTTTGTTTCGAAAAAAAATGTGAATCTTTGCATCTTGGAGAAACACTGTATCACATAGCCACGAGTGCAAAGCACAATTCTTGATTCTTTGAGAGAGAGACGTTTGTTATGTTGTAGAAACTGGCTTCTAAATTGCACCCTTTTCAACACACGTGTGTACAAGTGGCACTCACAGAGTTTGTATTTCACATATGTGCTTTACTGAAAGAATGGGAACTGTCTGTCACAGTCTCTATGGACCAAGGGTGTGGGCCCTATCATATTCTAATAATATGAATTTTCACAGTTGTAATACTTTATTAATATTTACAAAGGTTAGGATAAATTCCATTAAAAAGCCAATACTATGCTGAAGACCCTTCAACAGTAAAGTTGTGCAACATTTAAGCATAAGTTTTCATATTAAAAGTTAAAAGTCTTGTTTAACTAGTCTGCTTAATTGAATATTAATTCACCCAAGACACTATAGCATTGAGAAAAGCTATCTGAAGCTGTTGTTGTGAGTCAAAATTGAAATGGAGGGTAACATATGTTTTTGTTCTATCTCATTCATTCTTTTTGTTGTTATTGTTGCATGACAGCTAATGAAAATGAAAGATGTCTAATCTAGATGATTGAGCCTAGTCAGCCAAGATGCATTGAGAATCTGACATCTGGAAGCTTCAGGGTATATTAATTTTGTCATTTTAAGTGGTTATGTTTTAAAGGACACTACTAAGACTGCCATGCTGTGTTTATGGTTTGGGCTGTTTCCAAAATCAATCTTTGTCTTAAAATATATGTCTGTGTGGATAGTATTGAAGGTAGGTATGCAGATGGATACTCATCTGGTATCATATAAAATGTTATCCAGCGATTGTTCTTAAAACTGTCAGGTTTTATTTTGCAAGTCCAGATTGAGTTGCTTCTTTGTATCACTGTTACCTAGGGATAACAGAAAAAACATGGTAACCACTAGAAGTCACAGTTTATTTCCAAGTCACATATAATGTGTTCTTGAGCAGGAAATGTTACTTGTGCCATGCCGGCATAAATAATTTTTGGTTATTGACTGCATTATTGAATGCATTAAGCTATATTATTTTAGGCATATCTTGATAATTTTGAGTATATGTTCACTTTACATAGTTATGTAGCAACTGGATAGTCTTTGTTAATGATGAAGTATTTTTTATTTATTTCTTACAGATTGAGCCTGTTTGTACTATTCTAATTCATAAGTGATTTGTTAAAACACCTAGGACCCAACAAAAGTAATTAAAGGATTTTTTAAGAGCATAGTCTGTATAGTTTATGTACAAGGCTACTTCCTACAGAGATTTCCTTTATACCTTAAAGAAGACTGTTGCATTTCTGACTCTTTCTTGCTCTCTTTATCCCTATTCAGCAAAAGTGAGACATCTCTTGCTTCTTTGGTTGTGATGAGCTATACTTGCTTTTAAAAACCCGAAGAATATTGCTGTAAAGTTAGAGTAGGACTCCAGGATGTCTCTATAGGGTCAGAGGAGGAGCAAGAGCTTGTTAGTGCCACTTCAGGGAGAGAAATCTAGTGTCTGCTTGCAAATTAGCATAGAAATAGCCTCTGATTTTTTTTTTTTTTCTTAAAGAAAGGATGGACTCAAAATAGCACCTTAAGAGTAGACCCAAAAAGTGTTGCCCATGTGATTTTTGAGGTTTTGGTCAGTGTTTACTGTAGGCAAAATATTGTCAGTAGTGCAGGGATGGTTTTTCTCTTTAAGAGATGCTTGATGCTTGGTGTACTAGTGCTTTGTAATGAACTGTGGCAGTAAGTTTCTTTTACAGTTGTTTCAGAATACTAGATGTGGCATGGATATTGGATATACTTGTATTTCTAAAAGGGAAAGTGTCTCTGTTGAAGTGTTGAGTCTAAGTGGAATGAAGCTGCTCCTGAAATTACATGTTTATTGCATCTTTGCTGAAAGCTATTGTAGATCTAAATCCATCATTTGCTTCTGAGAGTGGAATTGAATTTTAATGGCTCAGCATGCTGTGAATGTTAGCTGAAATGCCTTCATATTAGTTTCTCAACTAATATATTTTATTTATTATTAGTGATAGATTTCTGGTTGATTGTACTAATGTTTTCCTTCTGTCCTCATGCTTTTTTTTTTGTTTTCCCCTTTGTGCTACTTCTAAAAATTGCATTGCAATCTCCTTGGAACACATGCTTTGCCCTGTTTGAGTTCCTTAGAGTACTTTGCACAGTCTGGAGCAACGAAAATCATCAGGTATTATAAATAATACCTCAATTCATATTCTAGATGGTGACAAGTAGCCAAGATTAAACAAAGCGGTTTTGTTTGTGTTGGTTTTTTTTTGTTTGTTTGTTTGGGTTTTCTTTAAGGAAAGAAAATGGAAAGGGAAAGGAAAAATATCCTTGTATTCTTGCAGTATTCAGGAGCCATTTTGGACTAAATTTAGCATCCCCACCATTGCTTAGCTTTTACAATTTCTATGTAAGGACACAGAACTAAATTCCAAATCAAACTTGTAGAGAGAAAAACTTGCTTTGCTGTATTTTAACAAATATAGTGAATATAATAGTGAATATACTGTTGAGATTCCTACTGGCAATTAAATATACATGATTTGCTGGAGCACAATATAAATTCAAACAGCAAGTCCATAAACATGCTTGACGACTAATTTCTTCATTCAAGAAAAAACTGCTTCCTCCTTTGTTTGATGCCAAACCATTCTATGCCTATTGTGTGTGTGGTAGCAGCTGTATAAAATGATTTCCTATGCTGTGAATATAGTTAATTGCTGCAGCTCTCATTTCCGTTGGTAGAAGTCCCATGCCATCTGAAGGGGAAAGGAGAAAAGGAAAAAAAAAGTCCTTCAGGATTGGAATTATAATTGTGGGTTTGTTTTCTCTGTTCTTTGTCAAGGTAGTTTGGTACTGAAGAAGTAAGGCTGTCAGTGAGTTGGAAGTTGCTGCTGCTCCAGAAGGTTGCTGTCCCTAAGATGAATGCAATGACAACAATATGACATCTGTGAGCAGTGTAATAGATACTCATCTCCATGAGTCATTGATGGATTGGTTATTCTAAGATGGAGAACTGAGTTAAGAAATGTCTTTCCTTTTCATGAGGTGCATCTTTCTCTGCAGTGTGGACCTGTTTGCCACTTCATTAACACCGTCACTTTTGTCTTTAATTCTGCTGATGACTTTGTATGAGGTCTCTTTCACCTACCCTGCAAAAGTGTCAAGCTGCTCAAAACATTGAAGATATGTTGGATTCTTCCTATCTCCCATTTACCCTGCTTACTTTTCTGAAGGTGAAGATCAGGGAATAGACTAATGTATAGATTTTAGCCTCTGTCTTTGTTGTGCTGTAGTCTTTTTGTCATTTTCTCCCTATGAAATGATTATGAGAACAGGGTGGTATGCAAAACAGTTTTTATATTGATTATTAGTACTCACTTTAGGAACCACCATTGTGTTTCAAAGGAGAAAGAGCTGTAAATTCAGAATTATTTTCAATCCCTATTATGAAAAGGTAGAGCTCTAAAATATTTTATTAATTCCCCTTCTGAATATTGTGGGTTAGTTAATGTCTGTTTCTTTTTGAAAATAAACTTGCTAACTTGTTGATTTTTGGTGTCACATGGACAAGCTGGAGGATGTGGCTAAGCCTAAGATGTACAAACTTTACTGTGTCTGTGATCCTGGACAAATGGAACTTGGGGCAAATCCTTCTGAATAATTTAATCTGTGAATGAAACTGAGTTAATTATCGTCCAGGAGTAAGCATTTGGTGTGTGCCACATGATAGTGGTGCTTAGCCTGTTACCAAGTGCCAAGACTTAATATACCTGATGTTACCCAGGAACACATCTACGATTGATCTGAATGCAGCTCTGCTCTTTGTTAATATAATTTATGTGCTCTGCCATAACGGAAGCAATATGCAGATATAGTCTAAATTTGTAAGTGAAGTAAGCTGCGCTTTGAATCCTCTATGGAGAAACAGTGAGGATATAAGAACGGTCCTGGAAGGTTGTTTTTCTCTTTTAGTGCTATTTTGATTTTAGTCCTATTTGCAAAGTGCATTAATTATGACATGCAATTAGGTGACACCTACTTCTGCCCTCTGTAATATGTGAAGGAAATTCTGTCAATCCTAACTATAACAATCTTCTCTGGTGTAAGAAGAAAATCCTAAAAAGAATGAATGTTGTGAAGGGGTGAGAGAAAGCAAGATTTATGTAACTACTTGTAAAACTGTGATGAAAGGAGCAGAAGTACTGTATTGCTTTTTAAAATAGCCATGGCATACCTTTTTTGAAGAGGTTGTCCTCAAATGAGGATCTTCATTCCGGAAGTAGCAGAATTTAAGATTTTTATGCATTGTGAAGAGTAGGTGAGAGACTGGAGGGGAGAGCAGAACATCTTTTTGCATAAAGATTTGCTCTCTTTTTTACTTTCATGAAGCAGAGATTGAAATACCAGCACGCAGGTGTGGCATAGAAGTGTGAAAGGGTATGCTGGCCTCTCTTTGCCGTTTTTTAACCATTCATGACCAAACTCAATGGTTGTGTTGAGTAGATTGAAATGAGATATTCTTGGGCCACCCCAAGTTTATTCCAAGGATAATTTAAAGTGGAGAAAAACGGACCATCTGCTCCAGGAGCAGATCCCAGTTCTGAAACTCCTGTAGACTTTAGCAGGGGCGCAGCAGCGCCAGGGACTGCTCTGAACAGCCCACGGTCAGGAGGAGATGTCTCCATCCCCAGCTCTCCTGTCACCCCGGTAGTCACTTCCCATCCAGGTTGGGCTGCTGTTGGAAAGTGGCCTGCGTTTGCTTGTCTGTGAGTGATGCTGATGCCAATTCCTGGTCTTTCCTGGGAAGGATGGGGTGGGCTGTGGGAAAGTATTCTGGCTGGCTACCAACAGGGCCCTGCAGGATATTAAACTACAGTGTAAATTAGTAAAGTTGGTGCAAGGGAGTTTAAGTTCTGGCTTTGAAACAAAGTTTTTGTTTTCAAAGCCGACTGTATTTTTATAGGTTTTTTAAGTACTTTAAGAATGCAGAAACTAAATGTTTCATTATAGATCAAGCAAAAGGTTTGGGATTCTTAATATAGATTCTCCTGAACTGTTCATATCTGTGTAAACAATCTGATTTTTTCCTTTTATTGTAAACCAATTTACTTTCTTAACCTGTAACAGTCCAAAAATTATTTTATGCATGGCATCTTGTGAATTCTGTCACCTTTTTAGTTATTTGCTCTTGTTCCTTCTCAGAACGGAGCTGCTATTTGTCAGTTATTTTAGTCATCACGTCATGTGTAGTGTTATACCCATTTAGGATTCAAAGTGACATGTACAAGGAAATGTAAAGGTATTAGCTTATAGCACTACAGTTGCCTTTCTGTATCAGACCTTTGTTTGCAACTGATAACTCTTTGTGACCTGATTATGCCTTTAGGATTAAAAAAAATGATAGTAACCTGCTGCTTTTCACAACAATGTGCTGTGTTCTTTATCATATATACATTACATGGCTATGAAATCTGCAGTCCGTGTTCTGCTACTCTTCCCTCATTCCAGGCTGTTTGAACTTCTGATCACTCTGTTATCAAAACAGTATACCATGCAAACAGAGAAGCCAAGATTAGTCAGACTTGTTACCATGTATGCAGTCTGTCTCAGGAGACCAGGGCTTCCTGACACTGCCTCAGGTTTCAAGCAAAGTAGGACTGTGAGGTTTAAAATGTTTTCATTTCCAGCGAAATGCTTTGGTGTCATCTGAATTGTTCCAAGCATCAAGTAGCTGGAGGAAGTAGAGATTTCATTAGTTTATATCCTAGGGATGTCTTATTGGAGTTCACAAGATGTGCCATCTGGAAATTCTTTTTCATTCACATGCTGCATCCTTTTGTGGACACTGAAGAGCTCTAAGGTGCTTGATTTGAGTTGCTTTGGAAGTGCCCAAAATAAAATGGGGAGAAGAAATATTTGAAAGTCTCTAGTAATAAATAAATAAATAAATAATAAAAAGTCTGTTTCCATCCGAGTTGCCCAGTTTACCCTTCTCCACTATGAAACGAGTACAAACTTTGCTGCAACTTAGTGCTATGCTCCAAGCACTGCCTCTTTTTCTTCTACTTTTCATCCAGTTATCCCTTAAAATTTCTAATACGTCAGTCACCATCAGCAGTGTGTCCTTCTCTCTCCCTCTCTTTTTATTCTGTCCCCCAACCTTCACCTCTGGAGTCTGAAGTAAGGTTTATAGGAACTTTGGGAGCATTGCAAACTTCAGACAAGCATACTCTGCCTAACCATTGTGACATTTTAATGACATCCTTGAAACTGTCTTGGTTTTCATTGGATCTCTTTGCTAGAATGAAGCTTGGGGTCTTCTGGTTCAATTGGGTTTTGCTTGCAAAATGCTAATTTGGGAAAAGCCTTTGATTTGGCAGAGCCTGAGGGGTGTCAGGTATAACTTATGGTTTGCTGTCTCTCTTTGCCTCCCACGCCATAGCTCCAGCCTTGGAGCTCCAGTGCGTCTGGGCTTTTATGGTCTAGGGTATCATAGCTGCCCGGGGCGTCAGTGTTGGGAAATCCACATTCCCACAGAGACTGGCAAAGCCCAGAGGGTGCTGCAAAACTGGTAGTAATGTGTTTATTTTCACTTACCATTGCGTAATGCAGACATCCTTTTTGGGTCCTGCATCAGGTCAGAGAAGAAAGAATGTTTTGAATTACTTTAATGAAGTGTGTTGAAATTTCAATAATAAAGTAGGATTTATTTTGCTATTTCAAAATTTATTCAAATATATTTAGCCTTAGTTTCTGAGGCATTTTGTCCAAAATGCGACCCTTTGTGTAATGGTATCCACGTCTATCCCTCAGTTTTTCCTACAGAAACTACAGTTTCTTTTTACTCAGCTACTCATTTAAGCAAATCTGTGGGAAATTAATGTTACGTGAAGTTTTCCCTCTTAGTCAAATATTATCCAAACTGGTAAATGAGCCCAGTACAAAGAGAGAGACATAAGTTGTATTTTATGAGGAAACCAGTTTAAAAGGTGATTGTTTATTTAGTTCTGTTTGTTTAGAAATAGTGAAATATTGCCCGTCATCTTCAGAAAATTCACTTCATATTGCACCAGCCGTGTTTACTGTACTAGATTTATTTTCCTAGAAAAATTTTGTTTTAAATAAGCTGTGATATGTATTTTAAAATATTGGAGTTTTTGTGTGTTTGTTTATTTGTTCTGTAAGAAAGAACTACCAGGGAATTTCACTGAGTGCTCTGAACGTCTTAAAAATGTGATTCACGTTGCATTTGAACTTCTCCATTTCTTATTTTATGATTTGCCAATCAATAACAATGCAATTCAGTAGAAATGTATCAGACAGCTGCTTTCCAAGAGTCCAAAAAATTTGGTAATTATGGAGGGAATATTTGAAGAAGGCTTTGGAAGATAGTGAGACTGCTCTAAAAGGCAAGTTCTGTTACCTTTGTGGTTTTTTTTTTTAAATGCCGTATTCTTTTTTATTTTTTCATAGCAGCGCATTCTTGCAACTTTCCAGCATCTTCTTAATCTCTATAAAAGCTGCACAAAACAGCTGTAAAGCATCATGTAGTTGTCTTTTGAATATATTTCTTCTGTGGTTAGTAATAAGGACAGAAAATTTTTTTCAATAAAAATTAAACTAGTTACACCCTTGCTTACAATACAGAAGTGGTAGAGCGTTACTTTCCCGTTGTTTTCTAAAAGCTGAACATTAAGTAGTATAAGAAATGGAGGTTGTAAATTCATTCTTTAAGCAACAAGACTGCTGCAAGTTGAGTTTAGGCCAAATCCTGTGGATTTTTGTGTAATTAGTGTTTGTAGAATCAGAGAATGGTTGAAGAAGGAAGGCATCACTGGAGATCGAGTCCAATTCCCTGCTCAGAGCAGGCTCAGCTGGAGCTGGTTGCTTTGGGCCATGTCCAGGAGGGTTTTGAGTATATCCCAGAATGGAAACTGCATGGTCTCTCCAGGCAACCTCTTGAAAGTGCTTGACCACCCTCACTATAAAATAGTTTTCTAATATATAATTGGAATTGTCTGCATTTCAGTTTGTGCCCATTGCCTCTTATCCTGTCATGGGGCATCACTGCATAGGTGGTGCTCTTTGTGGTGTCCGTTTGGGTATGTAAACATATGGTTAAAATCTCCCTGAACCTTCCCTTCTCCAGGCTGAACATTACCAACTTTCTGTCTCTTCTTTTATGTATGTTGCTCCAAGCCTATAATTACCTTCATGGCCCTTGGCTGGACTCACTCTAGTATGTCCACTCTTGATGATCCTGTGTTTCCCTGGGGAAGAAGGTTTTCTGTAGGAAAGAAGATTTGCAAGATTTTGCCCCACTGGAAATGTGTTATGAACTCTCATAAAGGTGCCAGTGAGTGGTTTGGAGCCCTCCTGAGATGGGGGGCTCATGCTGTGCCCTCGCTAAGCTGCTTCCGAGTGACCTTTCAACAGACTCCTGCTTTTCTTTTGGGGACTGGAAAACAAAGGTAGTTGTTTGAAGACCTTGCTCTGTCTCTCATGTGCTCCAGAAACTGAAGTGCTCAAATGTGCCTAGCAGGTGCCTTGTCTTTTGTTCCTCCTTTATTGTCCCCTGCTCCCTCTTGACATTGTGCTCTGGGTAGAGAAATGCGGTAGTTTAGGTTAAAAACTCAGTGTGGTTCTGGCTGTTTATTTTAACCTCTCCCATGACACAGAAGCTCATAGATTTTATAGCTGTGTCACTGTGATCATTGTTTTACTGACATGTTAAATGGCACACATCTAGGAATGGGAGTGGATGCTACTGAGCAAAAATACATTCCACATCTACTGCGTGTAGCTGGGAACTTTCCAAATGGGCCTTGCTCATTGCTTTGGAATGACTCGTTCTTGGTCTGGTTTCTTCTGTTTTCTTTCCTCCTCATTCTGAGTGGAATGTTTTTTTAATGACTGTCACTTAAAAGAAACTGCAAACTAAATAGTGTTTATACTCAGCATTAGCTCTTCCCTCTTTACTGAAAAGAATAGGATCAAAATTCTCGAGCATTGGTTGTCTCCCCTTTGATGCTCACACTCGTTCTTCTCTCCAGTCTCCCTCCCTGGACAGTGTGATGCTGTAGCCCCACTGGCTGCTTGTAAAGAACTTGATATGACAAGAGCTTACCATTAGCACACACACTCAATACAGTAGGTTTATCATTTTCAGACTGGTTAAGTCAAGTTAAAAGTCCTTGACTTTGAAGTTCACCATGCTTCTGTCTTGGAGCTAAGCAGATTTGTCCCATGAAACATGAGAAAACAAGCCAGGATCCTACTGTATTTGCCCAGTCTTTGGGCACTTTTTTGTGTGTGTGTGTTTTGGTTTTGGTTTGTTTGTTGGTTGGTGTTGGTGTTGTTGGGGATTTTGTTTGTTTTGTTCTTTGGTTTTTTTTTTGTTTTTGTTTTTTTTTGTTTTTGTTTTTTTGTTTTGGGTTTGTTTTTTTTTTTTAGTGGGAGGAAAGACTAATATTGCGAGTAGTTCTGTGGGGACTGTGGGACAGGAAAGATCACTTTCCAAAATCCTTTCTTTAACGGGAGTTACAGATGACTCAGGTGTACTTTGCTGTGCAGTATATTTGCAGAGAGTTTGTGGATCAACTAATCTGCATTTCATGTTATGATTAGCTGCATTGGAAGTACCACTGACTCAGTACATTAGGATGTGTAGGCAGCTTGGAATATAAGTTAAAGCATGAATCAACAAGCATATATGCTGAATAAAGAGAAAAATTAAGAACTAGCCAGAAAAGGTTAGCAAGAATAAAGTACTACAAGAAAAGGTTAAAGGACTGCCTGTCTTTCCAAAGTATTTTCTGAAATTCAACCAGATGGAGAGTTTGACTGTGCTGGTTTGAAAGGAAGAAAAGCAACTTTTATGTCAAGAAACATGAGTGCTGTGTCTTATGCAGTCAAAAGATAGCATTGCTGTGCCTGCTGTCAAGTTAGAAGATAGCATGTGTGTTAATAGGTATTTTCTTCTAAACTTAAAATCTGTATTCAGTATGCTTATTGCTTTCAGTGCTGTATTTTCTCCATGTGATTTCAAGAATATTTGCTGAAATTAATTTACCGTCTTATATTTTAAGGATTTTAATAGATTGATGAAACAATTTAATAATACTTACAGATAATGCCATAAAATGGTTTATGATTACGGAATTTTTATTACTTTACACTTCTTTACTTTCTGTGGCATTTTTTTAATAAGCCTTTTATCTTCAAAAGTAGAGATGCAGTCAAGTTTCAAATAGTTGCTGGTAATAGTTCTTTGGCCAATTTTGCCACCTAGCGGCGTAATTAAACAGAACAGCCCATTTTCT
>VWZG01013355.1:277304-298311 GCA_013396735.1 Grallaria varia | reverse complement strand
TTTTTTTTGACGAAAAGTAATGTAGCACAGTACTGCTGTATTTTTCTTTGCATTGAATATTCTATCATTTTTCAGTTGGCATAATTTTCATATTCAACTGAAAACGTTAATAATATACTTAGGAAAATAAGCTCTTTATCTTGTAATGTTTAAAGGCTTAGTAAATGAGTGACTGCAAGTGTAGCAAAGTTTGATACTTTTTTCTTTTTTTTTTTTTTAGAGAAAGTGGTCTTCTCATAATAGAATCAAAAGGGAAAACATAATCCCTGTTAATATCACTCATGAAAAGATGGTATTTTAGTTTGTATGTACTATGAGTTGGTTTTCCTTTAATATCCTTGTAACACACGTAAAATGAACTATTCTTCTTCAGATATCATCCCTACAGTGTAGAGAAAGGAGAAGCCTGCAGCGGCAGTGCTCGTGCTTGTAGTATGCTTTATAGACACCTTGGCAGGCTGTTGAGTCCACAGTAGGAGTAATAAGGGCTGTATAAGTATTGTTTTCTCCTCTTCCTCCTAGTCCTGATACAGAACAAGATCCAAAAGAAATAGAAATCAATACAGCTCTAAATTGTAATTTTATATGCTGTAGTGCCTATTTTTCTGTGAAATGCTGTTAGAACAGAAACTGTAACGCCTGTATCCTCAGTCTTCCGTATCCTGCAATGGCATGAACTATGGACAACAGCAGTAGGCAAGAAATGCGTGGTGCAGTAACAAACCGTAAAACCTCTGGGCAGTGGTCCAGCTGCCATCCTCTCTCTGGACTACAGCAAGCCACAGGCAAGGCAGCTCCCCAGTTTGTATGTAATCTTACTTTTACCCTTTTTTTTTCTTTTTTTTTTTTCCCCAATCTTTTTTCTTCCTCATATACTTTGAGCTGACCTTGTTTAAATTTAGTTAAAAAATGGCTTAAAGAGAGATGTTGAGGGAAAGTTAATTCTTTCAACAGGGACAAAAAAGCATTTCTATCCATAGCATGGAAATTTGAAATTAACAGTGATATTTAATTTTGGAAAATGTCACTACTACCATTGCAGCAAGTTGTTTTTCAAACATGAATTATTTTCTTTCAATCTCTTTTAAGTTCCAAAGGAAAAAAAAATCACTGTTCTCTGAGCAGCAGAGCAACAGAAACTTGATTTCCTTTTGTTGTATGTCCTTTTTTTATTTCATATATCCCAATGGCAATTATTCTTTCTAGGCAAGTGACAAGCATGTGCTGTGACTAATTCAAGGTTGTGTATATGGTGATTTCCCACACATATGAGCACAATATAGTATTGTGGCAGAGCATGTGATGCTTGTTTATAATTTCATATGATTTTGTAATTATCAGAAGTTTGAGTGTCTTTTATCTGTCTTCTAGTAATCACCAATCCTGTAGGAACAAAATATCCTTCAAATTTTCCGTACTTGAATTAAATTGACTAACAGGTGGAGAAGTTGAGGTGGTGACAGAGAGGAGCATCTGCCGGATGAAAAGAAGAATCACAGAATTACATAAAGTTTTGTTCCCTTAAGAAACCTCATCTAAAAAGCTATTGGAAAGGCTGTCATCCATTTTGATCAAAATAGGGCCAAGAGAGCATTCTGCATACAATAAGAAACTACAATAAGAAACTGAAACTATCAATAAGAAGTACCATGTTTCATAGCATTAATATTATCAGATTCAATGCAGCAAAATATTTCACTTTTTTTGCTAGTTCAATAAATCCCTAAATTACAGGAATGAGTAGACATAGGAGCAGAACAAAAAGGAGGGGGTGGTGCAGACTCTTTTTAATGAGAAAGAAACAAGTCCTTGACTTTTGAGCTGGGAACGAGAGAGAAGTGCTGATAGTGTCTGAAATGGCACGAGAGGTGACCTTCACATTGAAGGAGAAAACAAAGATTACTGGGTGTAGGAGCTGCCAAATATGTATTGATAATGAGATTTCTGATAACATCTGTATATGCATGGTATGACCTGAACTGGTGGCAGACCATATCTGATCATTAGAGTTCTCAAGTGGAAACAGTAGGATTGTAGACAAATTAGAGAAGAGAGGTTACCACATGGAAACATGGTGGAAAACCTGAAAAGCAGGCTGCTAGTACAGAGGGTGATGGATACAAGTAGAGGATCACAAGAAAAGAAGTTGAAATGCAGTTGATGTTTCTGCATAACAAGAGGCAGAGTGAACTGCAGGCATAAAGAGCTTCAGCTGGCATGAAAACAACATGTGTCTGTTAGCAGAAATCCCTTAAAGGAAGACTAGATATCTTGGGTAGCAGGTCACATAAAATATCCTCCTGCATCAGAGCAATGGTCCTTTTAGCACAGTAGTGTATTTCTAACTGTATTTAAAAGTTATGCTTGTTGGAAAGGGTAGAGGAGAAAGCCTGCCAGCTTTTTGAGGTCCCTTGTTTTACTTGTTTTGTCAGGGGGTATATCCCTGACTATTTGCATTTGTGTCAGTTTATGTATCTGCTGTCCTTGAATTTGTCCTCTCTTGTCCAGTACTGTCTGTGGTGCTGCCACTAGCAGCAAATTCTAGAATTTCATGCCAAATGTTGTAAGAAATATTTTATTTGTTTGACTTTATTTTGCTTTTTTGAAACTGATCTCCTAGAAAGTTTAAACTATGACTTGCTGGTTGCAATTCTCTGACGTAAATCTGTATGAGAAAAATTACAGCTATAACTTGGATGATATCTTAGCAGATTCATACAAACCAAGTTAGTAATCATTTAAGGCAAACTGTTTATTGTGTCTTTGAAGAACTTTTAACATCGAAAAATGAGCTTGAAAAAAATTGCAGTTTGCATTACCTCTCTGGATTAATAGGCACAGTAGGGTTTGCATACTTTGCTTCTTTTCAGGTTCAGCTATGATAACAATGAGGGACTGTTTTATTAAAAGATAATTTTTAAGTGATTTAAGTTATTTTTATTCAGAAATTATGTATGCACAGATGTTGTAAGCAAAAGATAAATATTGCTAACTAATTAATACATGTGAACCAACAAAAATAGCATAGTGAAAGATAAAAAAATCAAAATATTTCACGTTAAAAGGATTTTACTCCTTTTTAGTCTCTTAAAAATAGTTGTATGCAACTTCATTAGCTTTAGAAGATAAAAAAAAAATAAAAATTGAGCCATACAGCTCTGAAGTATAGGCAGCCAGCATGATGGCTTCTTGATGAACATGAAGATTCCTTGGCACTAATATTCTTCCCCAGAGAAAGATGAACACAGAAGGCATTTATAGCATTAATAGAAAGTCAACAACAAGAAGGTAGGAGCTATACTTTGCAAAGCTCATTGTCCATGATTAAATCGCAAACTGTTTTTTGAAAATGTAATCTGAATGCAGAATTCTTGAGCCAGTATTGCATTTTTTTTACATTAAGTTAGGGGTTTTTTTGACAAAAGAGATAATATACAGATGATACAGTAGAGTTATTTATTTGGAATACCACTAAAAAGGCAGCTGATTGAAGAACATTGTGGTCTTTCAAGCAGTGGAGGAGTTAGACATCAAAAACAGTAGGTTCTTGAAAAGCCTTAGTAGGAATTGAGTGCAGCACATGATCGGTAAAATGTCATGTGGAGAAAGACGACACCCCTTGAGAGCAGTCATTTTCCTAGGATCGTTTCCAGCAGTTTCTGAGGGCCAGATTTTCATCCCTTTTTTTTTGTTTTGTTTTGTTGTTGTTGTTGTTGTTTGTTTTTTGGTTTTTTTGTGTGTGTAATTCACTGCATAATGCATGGGAAATGCTTTGTTAAAAGTTGGCCTGGTTTTGACACTCTCATATAGATTTTTTAGCTGTAACTTCATAAGCAAAGTAAGTTTTTTGATTTTGTTTGGATTTTTAAGGTGGAGGGACTGCATCACTTTCCCTACAGTTCAGAAAATGAGGGATTCAAAACCATCTTATTCTGCCAAAAAGTCTGAGATGTATTTGTTACAATTTCTCAGTCACCATAGACTCCTCATACAGTTTTGCCTGTATGCTTAAAATGCTTCATTTGTAGATAACCAAGTGGCTTAAAATATGTCAAATCAGTTTCTCTGAAGTGCATAATGGTAATGAGTAAATTAATCTATTTAAAAACTGACCAATATGCCAAGAACCTTTATCTAAGAATAATACATTTTTTCATAAACACTGACTCAGATGAACTACTGAGAGCCTGAAAAGCTTTAGAAGGATTACGATTAGAAGCAAATTAAACATTTTGATGCAAATTCAGGAATCCATGCACATACTTAGAATGAAGTTGTTATGATGCAACCTAAATGTGTGTATAAGTTTTTAGAGTGAGAGGCCCTTCTGAGGGACAGTGATTTACAATGAGTATCCGTACCACAAAACTGACATCCCAGAAAATTAGCTTTTAATGATCTTCCAAGAGTCATGGTGATTGGGGAAAGTTTGTAAGAACTGGAAGAAAGCAAAGAGAGCCACAGTCCTTGTGAAGGGTGAGAAGAAAAAGAAGGATCTGGACAGCTCCAGGCTGGTCATCTTTACCTCAGTCCCTGTGAAAGTGCTGGAGCAAGTGCTCTTGGAAACCCTTATTAAACATATGAAGAACCAGTAGGTGACTGGGAGCAGTCAGCATACATTTACAAAGGGCACATCGGACTTGACCAGCTTGACAGCCTTTTACGATGAGATGATTGTCTTAGAAACAAGGGTAGAAGAATGGATGCTGTTTAGCCTTCCTCTGATGAGGTTTTACAAGCTGTTTCCCAGGACATGCTCATAGACAAAACGGTGGACTAAATAAGTGGATGGTGAGGTGGACTGAAGCTTGTTAGAACTGCCAGACTCAAAGGGTTGTGTTCAGCAGTGTGTCCAGCTCAGGCTGGAGTCCAGTCACCAGTTTTGTGCCCCAGAGATGGTTCTGGAGCCAACACAGTTTAACCTCTTCATGAATAGTCTGGGTGATTGAGAGGAGTGTACCCTCAGCAAGATTGGAGATGCTACAAAACTGGGAGGAGTTGGGTGTTACATCAAGGGGTTGTGCTGCCATCCAGATGGACCTCAGCAGGCTGGAGAAATGGTCTGATGGAGACCTCATGAAGTTCAACAAGGGGAAATGCAAAGTTTCCCACCCAGAAAAAAATAATCCTATGCACTGGTATAAACTGGGGCTGATCACCTACAAAGTAGCTTTGTAGAAAAAGCCCTGGGATCCTGGTGAACTTCAAGTGAACATGAACCAGCAATGTGTCCTTGCAACAAAGGCCAAGAGCCTTCTAGGTTGTAATAGGAAGAGTGCTGCCTGCAGGTCAAGGAAGATGATCTCTCTCTGCTCAGCACTTGTGAGACACATCTGGTGTGCTTCATCCAGGTCTGGGTTCCCTTCGATGAGAGACAATGGACATTCTAGAATGATTCCAGCCAAGAGCCACAAAATACAGGCAATTAAACATAAGATAAAGCCTTTTTTCAGTGCAGATGGTCAAACACTTTGAACAGGCTGCCCAGAGAGGGTATGAAGCCTCCATCCTTACAGATAACTTGAAACTCACTTGGATATGGCCCTGAGCACCCTGTTCTAGCTGAGCGTGCTCTGACCAGGAGTGTCTTCCTACCTCAACCACTTTGTGATTCTGTGGATATATTTAAATAATAATTTAATGGAATTTATCTGTAAAGAATTCTGAAGGTACCATAGGGTGGACAGTCATTTTTTCTGTGACTTCTTATAAGGGGTTTTGAGGTGAAGTTTTGTCCTCTGTTTGGTTTTTTATTTTTGGTTGGTTGGTTGGTTTGGTTTTTTGTCTATTTTTTTTTTATTATTATTATTATTTTTTTCATCTGGAAAAAGGATTCAGCATGGGTTTTTTTCTGTCATTGCTCTCATTTGGAATGGATGCAATGCCATTTGAGGTAGCTGGGGCAGCTGTGCCTTGAGCTTGCTGGCACTGAACACTTAAGATCCATCTCATTAGCTCTGGGCAGGCACTTGATCAGATTATGGAAGATCTGGCCACGAGCTTTGCGTGACTGTGAGCTTGGCAGAGGCTTTGCCCAGATAGTGCTGGTTAGCTGACGAAGCCAATCAAAGTAAATGATAGCAATTCTCTGACAGCCTCTTTTTCTTTTCTCACCCTTCAGTTTATATAATCTGTGAAATGAAGCACTTAAAGAGATACAAATAGCTGTATCACTCATTTACCCTCTAAGGGGTTTATTCCTATTCCGCTTTTCACGCCAACCTGTTCATTTAATTTGAGATAAGAACTTTTGTCCTTTCTTCAGTGCTCTTTTGGTATTGGAAAAACTGCATCTAAATATTTGCAAATCAGCCTCACTGATTATTTCAAAACTCTTCTAAAGTTTCTCTTTATTTATTATACCTGTTGGCATATGTGTCACTGTTTCTTCCTCCTTCCCAAGTGTCTGTACTAGTCTTTTAAATGTTTTGTGTGTATCTGATAAGCTCCTTTTTTGAAGGTGCTATCATTTTGCCTTGTGTGCAAAAATAAAATCAATCACTGAGTACATTAACCTTGGTATTGTCTTAACGATAATGGCTAACTAAAAGGTCATTTCAAAAATAAATCACAGGAAAAGCAAGAGTCATAAATTTATTTTTCTTTTTCAATGTTAGAGCATTGAAAAAATGCCTTTCACTTGTTTGGTGGTTTTTTGTCTTTTAGTAAGGCTTTCAGATTTTTTAGTTACTCTTGTTTTAGATGACTTGTTACCTCTTCAATTTAGGGTTACATGGAGGTTTTTTTATTAGAGTGACAATGGTAAGGGGATTTTTGGTTGCAGTTTTGCTGAGAATCATTAGATTAGATTGTTGCGGTTTGCCTAAAGAATAAGCTCACCCAGAAGTACAGGAAAGACAGTGATAGAATTTGCTACCACAAGTCATTGTTGTTTCTTTAAATTCAATAAACACTGCTAGATGTCATAAATTTTGTAATGAGAACGCAAAAGACAAAAAAAAAAAAAAAAGAAGTAAGATCTTTCACAGCACAGTGTGTGTGTGCTGAAGAAAATTTAGCAGAAAATGTAAGTGGTCTGGTTCTGTATTCACTGCATTGTCCTACAGGGACTGTGGCAAAGTCATACTTACTGAACATAAAATTTTACTGGATTTCAATTATAGACAAATTTGACTTGGATATATTTGTGTTCCTTCTGTCCCCAAAATAGTAATTCCTCCCCCAATCCCTCCATAAAAAGCAACTGAGACTCACAGTGAAAAAAATTGTCTTTGGTAATTGTTTGACGTATGGTCATGACAGCGTATTTTAGTAATTTGGGAGTAGGAAGAGAGAGAGACAACCAAACAAGTTTCCTGCCTGTGTTAAAGGGAAAAATTTTATGGTTAAATTATGAAATGGGAGAGTACTTTCAGACTAAATTGAGTTAGAGTTCTCATACTGGTTTTGTAGGAGATGGTTGTAGTTGTTGTGGGTCTTCTTGATGAGTTTCAGGAATAATTAAAAATATAGATGCATTTATCTTCTTCAGAAGCAATTAAAACTTAAAAAATTAATTGGTAATTTTCATACTGTTTGCCTTACCAGTGCAAGAAACACTTACGTGAAGCCGATATTATTGATGATTTCCAAATAAATTTCCTGAATCTTTAAAGAAGTTGAATGTATAACATATAGCTGAAGCATGACTTTTATATTTGTATTACTTTATGTATGGATCTTCTCCAGAAGTAAAAAGTAGTCATATGGAGAGAATTTAGCAAGCTGATTGGTATGTATGTATGCAACTGCTGTATTATTCTGTCTAGCTTTATTTCATTAACTGTTTTGAAAATTATATTTTTTATGGTAATGTCCAGTATGTCCTGACTTCACAATGCTTTTTTCTTCCTGCTTGTTGTCATTATTGGTATTATTAATGGTTTTATTAGAGTAGCTCTAAACGATCCTGATTAGAGAGATTGATGGTCTGCATTGCTTATTGATCTGGTATACTGCTTTTGGACTGTGAAATTGTTACAAGGACACTTCCTTATGTGTCACTGTGAAGTACCAACTTCTGTTCTGGTAAAGATAAATCAATACCTATCTGACTGTGTGGTAAGAGGTAAATAAAGATAACTTAGATTTAGGTGTGTAGATTAGGTCCTGACATCCCCAATTTCCTGTTTTTAATTTTATTAGTCTTATTATATTTTTTTAAGATGCTGAGAGGATCTGCAGGTCCAGCTGAGATGAGTTGTCAGCAATACATCTTCACTAACAACTGTGGCTTTACACCAAAAGTACATTTGGCTTAGAAAGACCCATTGGTGTCCATAGGGACTGCTGGTTGTTAGATGGAGTGAAATAAAAACTACCAAAAAACTCCCACCACAGATGAAACCCCACACCAGTCAAGCTAGTGATATTTAAGTGGCTAAATAGGCATTTTTGTCTCCAAAGACAAAGATGCTTAACACCACTGATTTTTATTTTTTTTAAAGGGATGTTGCACATGAAAAAAGGGTGTACTTGAGATGAGCAGGAGTTAGGTGCATGAGGTGGGCTTTAGTTGCCAGGCTTTTGGCCTGTAAATGTTATCTCTCTTAGCTGTGTGATTTCATCACAGAATCAGAGATCTTGCCAATTCGATGGGCAGAACCTCATTATCTCCCATCAGAATAAAACTCTCCTGACCATTCAACCAGTTTGAGTATCTGATAACATTTTGCCCCCGCACAGATAACTTGCCTTCTTCAGACTCCCTCTTTCAAGCTGAGAACCCAAACCAGTCTCTGAGGAGTACCATCTTATTTTTCTTTACCTTTTTGAGATTTAACCCTTTCATAAGTCATCATCACATAGCCTACATAAAGACAGGATAAAGATCTCTTGTATAATCTCTAGTTTTTTCATTGCGTATTTTAATAGTAATATAATATTGGTTATAATTATAACTATAAAATATTAATTTATGAGCTACTATTTTAGGAATATTAACTTTTATTTTATTAATAAATATTTTAAGCATACTGCATATCCTAGCTTTTAGCCAAATGCTGCTGGTGAAAGAGTTAAGTCTTCATCAGTGTTAAAAAAAGGGCCTCATGTATTTATCTGACTGGAGATACAGTATTGGAGACATTTGAGACTCTTAGACCACTGCTATAAAGTAGTGAAGGATTTAATTTTAAGATATAATGTAGCTATTAAGCCCTTTCAATATTAGAATACTCAGTCTCTCTCAAAAGAAAAGTGATGAACTGTGATCATAAACAGGTTAATTTAATCTGACCTGATTTCAGAAGTGTCCCCTTACTGCTTTAAGGTTAATAATTTTTCATTATATTTGTCTTTTTAAAATCATTATCTGTAAGTCTCAATTATCCGTATTTAATTAGTTCTCTCAGTTTTTTTAGGTAAAAAGAAAGGTCAAAGTATGCATTCTGAGTTTTAATGTTCTCTCAAGTTCTTTTTGTAAACAGTATCAGCAGAGGAGACTGTGCCTCTGATGCAAGTCAGGTAGCAAGGCCACTCAGCAGTCCTGCCTACAGTTCATGTGAAACACGTATCGCCAGACAAAGCATCTGCCTGTTTGGAGGGAGGTTCTGTAGTCCTGTGAATCCAGAGTGAATTAAAGCCTAGACTCTGCTATTTTTCCATGCTGTTGGGAAGGGTTAAATAACAAACCAGATATGCCTAAGATAGAGCAGAGGCAACACTGAAGCAGGGATGCTCTTGCTGGTTTGTGCATTGGGAAGAAAGCTGTAACAGCAGCAGCAGCAATAACAACAGCAGCAGCGGCAGCAGCAGCAGCAGCAAGAGACCTACGGAAAGCCGGGGTTGCAGTGGTCTGAGATACAAAGATCCTGTTACGTCTCTGTTTCTTCCAACTTCAGAATGGTTGGTACAAACCTTACGCCACGTGTAGCAAAGGACGTATATGAATATGGAATTTGCTGTGTAATAACTGGATGCTGAGGAAATAAAGACGTGCCTCTGGATTTTTGTTGTTGGGTTTTTTTTTTTCTGCTTCTCTTTTTAAATCATCGGAAACAGAAGAGATTGATTTACTCAGAGAAAGTTTCATCTGTCTTCAAGCTAATTTAAAAGGACAGCTTGGGAGCTGAAGGGTGACTGTTTTGCTATCTGTTCCCTTGCACCTGGGGCTGAAAAGTGAGAAGAGATGGACAGTGTCTCAGAGGAGACAGGAATGACCAGAGCTTGGTGATTGTTGTCTGCTGTCCTCTTCATGCAGTGCTGTGGGCTGGTGCACCGACGGCGAGTACGGGTTTCCTATGTAAGTTTTCATTTGATGAATGATGTTCAACTCCTAATATATTAGATGGTATGGTATGGTATGACTGAGGCAAGTATTTTAATGCATAGCTGAGTGACCGACCAGAGTGCTGAGTACCTGTGAAGTAAGTTTTTACAGCCCAAAGACACAAGGCTCTTTTTAAGAGGTGTGAGTCTCTTGTCATCTGTTTTCTCGTAACTTGTTCATATTCTCAAGAATATATCTTATTTTAAAATAACCTGTAGTATTAACGGACTGGAAAGTAGGACCCTTCTGACTTCTTTTTCTAAATTGTGTATTTATTGTAGCTCAGTGAAAGTGGAGTCATTAGAAAAGAACATCTCTATTTATCTATGTAAGATAACTGAAAACAATTAAAGTTACAAACAGTTAGGAACTGGGCACAAAAATTATTTGAAAGACCCTGAGGAACATAAAAATGATCTTGTGAGGTAGTTCTTTTGAAAAAGAGCAGTAGTACAGAACAGAAGTATAGCCTGCTAGTTTGCATGATGTATTTCCTTTCCAGAAAAGGGTATTTCAATACTCTGGTGTGATATGACTGCTCTGTCTTGCAAAATGGCTGTCTCCAATAAATTCAACAAGGAAGGCCAGCACTAAAGCTTAAGTATTAGTAATGAAAAAGATTGACTATTAGTTGAGATATATCTGAACTATACTAAGATGACTTGATAATCTCCTGAGTAATTAATTTATGTTTTAACATTCCTTTTCTATTCTGCTCTTCAGTTGTCAGATAGACATGATGAGAAACAGGAGGTTGCAATGATAGGCTAAGCTGCAAATTGAAATTGCTGAGTATTAGCAACAAGCAGCTTGTAGCTTGTTGCACAAGCAAAGGACAAAGGTATCAGGAGAAGCAATTCTATCGTCAGAAATGTGTGTTTCTCTGTGTCATAGAAAGGTCTTTTAGACAGTGCTTAAAAACTGATCATAGAACAAGCAAGGTCATATATATGTACGATCTAAGTCAAAGTTTGTGTAGGGGATTGATGGAGAGAATAAAATTATTAAAAAGAAAACAAATCTCTCCTTCAGAACAAATTGCAGAGATATAAGCAATTGGAAGTGTGAGTGTGGTCATAGTTTTGCACAGCTAATTTGACTTTGGATGTATTTTGTTCTCACTGGTGCAACAGTTGATACTGTTCTGTAAGAAGCAGGCAGAAGTATGGAGCATCAGATGAGACCAAGGTAAGAACAAAAACAGTACAGTATTTTGTATAAATTATGCAAAAAACAATGTATAGTTACTTTTCACCATCAACTCAATATAAAATCAAAACTTGGACATCTCTTATGCAGATACTTATTTGCTATATAGCTATCCCCACCACTGAGCAGAAGTTGAAATACAAATACATTGAAAGTTGTTAGCCTGTGCAAGTCAGTGGAGTTGAGGGCATATGAAAATAATGACCTCTTGAGATGAATCACCTTTCATTTCTCCTTGTTATTGTTGCTTAACAATAGCACGAGCCATTGTGAATAATACTATCTAGACAGCATAAAATATTTACTTGTTTCACAACCTGGAAGTGTCAGAATACTCACTTGTCATCCACCGTGACATCTACTCAGGTTTAATCTCAGATTAAATCCCAGTAACATCAGCATTTTTTTGGTGTTTGTGGGTAGTGAAAGAAAGATGTTTAGTGAATTTTTTATAAAGTAATAAGGTTTTACCTTACTTTGTGATACTTTTTGTGGAAAGGGTATTGTGCAATGCTGATGGATCTTTTGATATTCTGAATACCTCACTAACTGTTTACAAAAAAGAAGGTTGCTCTGTCTTAGGACAAGTGAAACAAAGTTTGCCCTTGATCTTTGTGGTCCAGCCCCTATTACGTGAAAGACGATCGTGTTCTTAAATAACTTAATTACAATGAAAATTCTCACCGTTGTTTGAATCCTTGATTATTCAAACCCGTCATTATTAAATTTTTTTGGCACTCCGCATGGCATTGGGCTAATTGAGGTTGTACTGTGTGATTCTTTTGGGATGAAAACAATGAAATTAAAGTGAGCCAAGATATGACCATTTTTATTAATGTCTAGGTCACTGGGGAAAAACATTAGACTTTTATTCTGGGTTATTAGTTTACAGTTCTCAAGTTGCTTGTGAATTGTAGTGGTGAATGATCCACCTTAGAAGTTCGGGAGTTTTTTTCATTTTTTGGGAAGTTTAAGATCCTGTACTTTATGTAAACAAAAAATGTATGACCAAATCTAACTGACTATTGCTTGTTACCAATACAGCTCGTTCTGGTTCAGGTCCTAAAAATTGTACAGGCCTTCAGCATAATCAATCCCTTTGATGATCTTTTGGGTCAGGAACAGATAACTACCCTTAGTTACACAGGCTCACATTGTTTCTTTGCAGGTGCAGCATTGTTGGTTGAGAAGATGATTGTATTCATATGTTGCTCCTTTCTGTGATCTCTTGCATGTTAGATTGTCATGCACAGAGATGAATCCTGCATCTGTGGCAGGGACAAAATTGAAGGCCTGGATGAGTTTTATCCATGTTTACCTTCTCTCCAGGCTTTGCAACTATTGAGTGATGTGCAGACCCCATCATGTTACCAGGATTAGATTTGGCTCAGGTGTTGTACCCGAGCTTTCCTCATCGTAGACTCTTCCTTTGTACGGCACCATGTAATGCCTGCATCCACAGAGTTCCCCCTCTTTCTCATCCTGTTCTGCAGTTCCTCTGGGTTGGTGGGTAATCAGGGTGATGGGGAGGGAGGATGGTGAGGTGTCATTTAATGCAATATGTTTAATAAGGTGTGGAATAACCTGCAGCTTCTCATGGTAGGATGTGTCATATGGACATTATGACTGCATACTAATACCCAACTCCAGAAATAAAGACCCTTATATTGGACATTTTCACAAATGCTGGAGATAATTCCAAATAACATCTTCACCTTATTCCATTAGTCATGTCTGTGAGCAGGGGTTATGCCATTTTTCAAATAGGATCTATTTGGGATAGTATGGAGGAGCAGCTGTGTGGAGTCTTTTCAGTGAGCAAGCTCATCTCTTTCTGGAAGTCGACCCTAAAACGTTAATACTAACTGTATGTTATGCAAAAATGTTCTCACAACTCTTACTGCCTGAATGATACAGAATGTCTAAAAGCACTGGAGCCTGAAGACTGACCAGTTTATTTCACTTTCAAACTTTAGTCCAGTCTATTCATCTGTTGATCCAGCCTTCAAGAGAAGTTACCATGTGATGGAAGTCACTCAGAATTCTTCCCCTCTCTCCAAGTCTCTGCTGTTCTCCCTGGAAGTGTCTGGAAATGAAGGCTGTTTGAACAGAGTCCAAGGTTATTCCAGAGTGCTTGTTTCTGAGCAGAGCAATTCTGCCAACCACTTTGCCTGACTGTACATGCTACCTTCTCTTATTCCTCTGAGCGATCTCATTTGCAGTGGTGCAACTTGCCAGCCAAGCTGGAAAAATTGTTTTTATGGCAACATCACGGGGGTTGACTCTGAACTCTTTATCCATGGCAAGTGAAATCAAGGAAGAGAGTCTGTACAGTTTCTTGAAAGACTCTTCAAGTCAATGAGCATGGAAATGACCAAATCCATATCTGGAAGTGAGCTACCGGAGCATACAGACAGGTAAATCCAAGCACCTTGTGCATGACAGTGAACTGCAGAGCTTCCTGGCCTCTCAGGTTGCAGTGTATTTGCAGAGTACATATTTATTGCCATTCTCACAGCTATACAAACAAGGCACAGGTGAATGAAGCCAGGGATGACCAGCATATCATAAGCTGGATAGGCAAGCCATAGGGTGCAATTCCTTGTACTTTTAATAACAACTTAAAATCTCTAGTTGTCTGAATTTCCCAACACTGTTTTTGATACTGATTTGTTTAAAAATATTAATTTGTTTGAAAGCTCACATTGTTGACCTTTTGAATTTTTGCGGGCTTTTTTGTTTTGTTGTGGGGTTTTTTTTAGAGTGATCAAATTACTTTTTGCCTAGCTGAATGGAGTATTCAGAATAAGTCTGAGCCAATGTTTTAAATATTTTTCTCAGATATATAACTAATTTGATAAAGCCTGGAGATGATGCCTGAAAGGGAAAAATTCATTGCTCTGGCTCTAATCCTTAAAAAAGGACTTTTGTATTTTGCTATAAAAAAGGAAAAAAAAACCCTTTAAAAATGCATTCCAAAACAATTTAAACTTTATTTAAATATTAGTAGTGAAATTCATGGTGTGGCTTGTACTGTGTATTTTAGCTTAACATAATTAAGAACCTTGGTATGGTTTTGTTTCAAGATACTTCTTGTCTAATGGTGGGGACTGTAATTGGAGAGCTTTCTGCCTGCAGCAGTGAGCAAAATCCAGATAGCAGGCTTTTTGTGCCTGTAGGATATTTCAGACCTCCTGAGCAAATGTTCTCTTTTTGGTGTTAGATTTGGACTGACTTTTTTGTCTGTTCCTTTTCAGACTGTAATCTTTTCCATCTATCACTAAATCATGTGTCTCACCAGACCATTCTTTATCATAGCAGATGCTGTCCTTTTTCTTGTTCCTTTTGCTCTCTGCCTCTCTTTCTCTTCATTGCTGTTTTATAGTTTTGGGGTTTTTTTTTCCAGATACAGCTACTTTTTTTACTTTTCTTCACCATGCTTCTCTGGTTTTGGCGTACAGAATTCTTGCTTCATATTTCTAAACTTCTTTTCCTTCTGTTGACATTAGTCTCAACATTCTATTTTCCTTTCCCAAGACTGCACCTGCCAGGGCTACTTCCATAACCTCTAATACTCCTGTGCCATCAGCCCTAGTCTTTCATCAATCCCTCTTTTCTTCCTTGCTGCTGTTGTCAGTTTTAGTGGGAGTTTGAGCTGTTCACAAACAGAAGTTGCAGGCTCAGGCAGTTGTGGATGACCTGATGTTATCAGGATTTACCTCCATGATTCTCCTCTTCATGTGTTGTAGGCAGAAAAGCACAGGCTGAGAAAGAGGAAAGAAGGTATAGAAAGGTTATGGTTTACTGACGTTGAGATTTAAAGAAATTATTTTAGGATAAACATGTTACATTTACCACTTAAATGAATTGGCTGGAAAATGGAAAAATGGTCCTTTAACTTTTTTAAGTGACTGGACTACTGTCAGTACTGAGTGCCTCAGTACTTTTAGGGAGCAACTCGTAATCTATGGATTTGGTGGATATTTTCTATATTTGAAATGTCTCCTGGAAGTCCTTTTGCATTTTTTCTATGCCCTAACTTTCTAATATTTTGCATTGGTCATACGGGAAGAAGACAGTAATTGAGTAAAGTGGAATAAACTTATGTGGCAATATTTAAGGAGAAAGTGACCTGAACTAAGACTCTGTTAGTTGTTGTATACCAGCCAAATCAGGACTGCTAAACTTTGCACTGCTGAAATTAAAAGAAATAAATGCCCTTTATCTGCATTTACTTTGATACAATTGTCTAACAACCTTTATTCATTAGGCTGGAGAGTAGTACTGAAGTTAAACTGTTTTGTTTGCAGCTCCAGTCCTTTCAAGTGAAACTTCACACATTTACTCCAATTGTTTTTCCTTTCATGTAATTAAGTGGTCATAATTTCTTTTTTGAACTCTGTAGTTCCATTTAAATGATCGCTTTCCATTTTATAGCATAGAGTTTGGACTACAAAGCCTCTGTTTAAAGAAAATAACTTTTCTCCCTTCTCTAAATTTTTTCTTCTTGCTGCATTCCCTAGGTACAGCCTTTGAATTTAATTAACTAGCAAAAGGGACTTCATTTGAAATTTCTTTTTACATTTAGGAGAATTAAATGGAACATTTATACTCATTTTGCTTTCTGAAGTTAAAGTATATATAACAATATGGCTGGTGGATAAATACTGCATACAATATCTGCAATAGGGGCCTGCTGTCTTTGCTTTTTCATTCTGCATAAAATGTAGATGCTTGAATAATAGATTTAAAATATGTAAAATTTCAAGGTAGCAGCAGTATCACAGTTTTAAGTTTACACTGAGGTAAAGAATTATAGAACCCTGGTTTAATTATTTTCCTCTATTCTCATCTGTTAAGGTTGAATTCATATTTCCTTTGGTAATCCTATCACTATTTCACAGTTTACTTAACTGGAGCATTATTGTGTTACTCCCTTCTAATTTGTGACATTATTTGCATTGTTTCTGGCAAGAAAAGCTCAGACTTGAGAAACCAACCTGTTTCCCTTGTAAACTCCTCCACTTGACTTTATTTTATGCATATTTTTAGAGTTTTCTGAAGCTGTGTTTAAATAAGGTGTTCTTAAAAAGGCCTTTTATTTCCAGAAACCTGTGATGTGTTACTGAAAAAAGTTTCAAATTTGCAACAAGTCATACACTTAGAGTACTGTATGCTCTCTGACTAGTCTATTGGAATTAATAAGTGGGAATCAGGACTTGTAACCTCTGTCTCCAAACCCACCAGTGATTCATCCTTTGGCTGTGAACAAATCATATGGAAAGAGGCCTGGGGCACTTCCTTTCCACAAAACTGATTCTTTGATGGAAGGAGAATTCTGCTGCACAATTGTGTGCGCACAAGTATAATATTTTTCATGAAAACCGAAAAAAAAGAGTGTTTGGTGAAAATAAACACTTAAAACTGGCTTAGGAGATCACTACAAGTAAAATGTAACCCATTTTCATACTTCATTTCTTTTCAGCTCACAGTCTTTTTTGTCCTCTGCCTTTTCTCCCACTTCATACACAGTGAACTTTGCCATCCTTACTGGTTAAAAATGTTTTTCTCCTTTTTTCTTAGTCTTTTATTGGTTTCGTTGTTTCATTCTTTTGTGACTGTATTTTTTTCCCCTTTCTTTCTGCTATTCATGGCTGTAATGTCTGAGTACAATACTTACTGACTTGAGTGGTGGAGGAAAAATCTAAGTATTTTTGGAAATTTTAATACATTTTCTGATGAACTGACATTCCATAACAATTTTATGAGACCACGAAGTCATGATAAATTAACTGGCTGTCTTACAATACTAATTGAGTCTCCTGAATTCTCTAAGGAAGATTGCCATGTTTAATGTCTTTCCTACTATCCTTATACTAAAATAAAGTGGCAAATTTAGTAACTTACTGATAGGGAAATGAAAAGAAAATAAAAGAATACTTTTATATTTGAACAGAAAAGGTTACATTTGGTGAAGTGGTGAGCATAGCAAGAGTGCTTCACTGAGCAGAGTCTCTTCTGGAAAGTCTTGCAATGGTTCTAGTGGGATTAAAAAATTCCCTTCCAGCAGGAATGCTGAAGGAATACAGAGAAATTGTCTGAGCAAAGCCCTCATGGAATTAAATCTGGCCAGAGATGTCAAGGGCAACAAGAAAATCTTCTATAGATATATTGATAATAAAAGGAAAATTATGGAAAATGTGGGACCTCTCCAGACAGAAACGAGACCTGAGACATGGAGAAGGTTGAGGTACTCAACCTTTTTGCCTCAGTCTTCCTTGACAAGTGCTTCAGCCACACCACCTGAGTCACGGAAGGCAAAGGCAGAGACTGTCAGAATGTGGAACTGCCTGCTGTAGGAGGTGGTGTTTGAGACCTTCAAATGAACCTGGAGGTGCACAAGTCCATGGGACCCGATGAAATGCATCTGCAGTTTCTGAGGCAACTGGCAGATGAAGCGGCTAAGCCACTATCCATCGTAGGTGAGAAGTCATGGCAGTCCAGTGAAGTTCCCACTGAATGGAAAAGGGAAAACATAATCCTGTATGTTATGGAATGTGGATAATAAGGAGGTGATTGGTGAGAGCCAACATGGCTCTACTAAGGGGAAATGATGTCTGGCAGATTTAGTGGCCTTCCACAACTGGGTTACAGCATTAATGGGTGAGGGAAGAGTGACACTGCCCTGTACAGCATCCTGGTCTCTGAACTGAGGAGTCATGGATCTGAGAGATGGGCCACTCAGTGGATAAGGAATTGGCTGGATAGTCACACTCAGAATGTTGTGGTCAATGGCTCAGTGTTGTTATTGGGACTGGCAGTGGTTGACATCTGTCAGCAACATGGACAGTGGGATAAAGTGCACCCTCAGCAAGTTGGCCAACGTCAACAAGCTGAGGGTGCAGTTGACACACTGGAGGGAAGGGATGCCATCCATAGGGACTGCTTGAGAGGTGGGCCTGTGGCAGCCTCATGAATTTCAATAAGGCTAGGTACAAGGTCTTGCACCCGGGCCAAGGCAATCCCAATCACAGGTATAGGCTGACCAGAGAGGATTCTGAGTGGACTGAGATCCACAGCCCTGAGGAGAAGAACTTGGGGGTGTTGGTGGATGAGAAGCAAAACATGACACATGTGCACTCACAGTCCATAAATCCAGCTGTATCCTGAGCTACTTCAAAAGATCTGTGGCCAGCAGGCTGAGGGAGGTGATTTTCACCCTCTACTCTGCTCTCCTGAGACCCTGCCTGAAGTACTGCATTTCGTACTGGGGCCCCAACATAAGAAGGACATGGACCTGCTGGAGTGAGTCCGGAGGAGGGCCATGAACATGATCAGAGGGATAGTACACCTCCCCTGTGAAGACAGACTGAGTGAGGCTCTGGGCAAGCCTTACAGCACCTTCCAGTACTTGTAGGGGGCCTACAAGAAAGCTGGACAGGGACTTTTTGCAAGGACCTGTGGTGGTAAGACCAGGGGGAATGGCTTTACTCTCAAAAAGGGCAGGTGTTAGAAAGAAATTCTTCATTGTAAGGATAGTGAGACACCAGAGCAGATTGCTGAGAAAAGTTGGGTCTGCCCCATCTGTGAAAGTGTTCAACATAAGTTTGTATGGAGCTTTGAGCAACTTGCTCTAGTGAAGGGTATTCCTGCTCATGGCACACCTCAGAGAGCAGTTTCACTTGTAGAGCTCTTTTATATGTCATTTCTAGTCACATCAACTTTAACATTATTCATGGCTGCAGTTATGCCTTGAACTGTCCAGATTGTAAATGTTAATAACTCTGACCTGTCCAATTCAACCAAACATGCACTACGGTAAGAAACAGATCATTCATGAAGCTGTGGTACCAGGTGACTGGGCCTTTATACTGAAGGTGCTACATTAATGGTTTGTGTCTGTTCTTTAGTTAAAAAGAGCTAGTAATCAGGGATGAGCAGTATTTACACTCTTCCTCTAGATGGAACCACTCTGCTGCTTCACTTGGATGAAATGCTATTTGTTTAACAGCTGAAGAAGCTTCTGCAGCATGTGTTTGCAGTCATGCTTCTATGTTCACAAGCACACTTGTGGCTAGGAGCGCGCAGTGGACATTAAAGCATGGTGCAAAAGAAGGAATGCTCTTGGGGGTTGTGTTGCTTCTGAAAACAGATAAATTGGAAGTAGTGTTTGCAAGCTTTGATCTGTTATAGAGTAATGAGAATGAGAATTATAATCTTTATGGGAGTAGTGACCTATTTATTCTACACTGGCGAAATGCTTCATCGTGTCCCTCATCTCTGTAGAGTCTGTTTCAGGTTTTATATCCACACAGCTAGCAATAACACTCAACATCATCTCATTTTATAACTTTTTCTGTTTGTGGGTTTGCACACAGAACTTGGTTGACTATACCAGGCATTGATACCTGTGTTTTCAGTAGAAACATCTTGCTTCATTTGTTGCTCTTCTATTTCCATTTGTTACTTTTAGAAACTATGCCAGTTAAAATAGCTTTATTTTTCCTTACTAGCACTTCTTCTGTATTTTCTGATCATGTGGTGTTTTATTCAGTAAGTTGTGAATACAACTTTTGCAAGGTTTCTCTGTTTTCACCTGGCTTACAAGTATTCTGTTTAGCTCGTTTTTCCAGTTGTGAATGTGAGCTACATGTATTACAGAATATAATTTTTATGTTGTTTTTATTGAATTTATTTGTGAGCCACAGATTTTAATTAAACTGGATATTTTACTATTTCTAGGAGCAGCATTTATGTACAAGACTTGTCTCACTGCAGGCTATACAAAAGATTCAGAAGATAAACTAGTTAGATTATCTAACTATCTGCCTAATCAGAATCAAATGTAGCAAAAAGTTATCCAAAAGACAAGAAAGGAAAATGTTGTAATACAGTTAACCTAATGTTTTTTAGTCTTCATTTTCTCCCAGAGTGTTGAAAGTCTGATGAAATACCATAGCCCTACACAAAGCCAGCATTGGTAAATAAATACAAGATGCTGGTTCTTGGTCCCCAGCAGCTAAGGAAAGAAGGGCTAAGTCATGCAATTACTTTAAGGCCGTGTCCATTGATTGATGATATCCTATCTGTTTTGTGAGCAGAAGGAAATGTGGCAATGGATTTTTGCCCATTTTGTAGAATCTCTGTTACCACATAATATTGAAATATCAAGTGATGAAGCACTGTTACTAGGCTATAGATTTTTAAAAATTAAAAAACCATTCAGCAGTTATGTTGTCAGTATAATTCCCATATCTTGAATTTTCCAGCTTTTGGTAAAACATACTTAGGTAGCCAAGGTGCATTTATGATCACACTAGAGGAACTTACCAGCAAAAATCTAAATGTGAGGCTAGAAGTCAGATTAATCTAGATTGTGTTTATGTAGAATAATAATAAACTACTCAAACTGAAAGATTAGAGAGGATGTCAAAGAGAAGTCAGCAGACCTGGAGGAGGTATGCCATGTGGATAGAAAAACTAGATGGAGAGGAATCACATGTGTGGCACCTTTTTTTATGGAGGAAT
>VWZG01013355.1:253482-277258 GCA_013396735.1 Grallaria varia | reverse complement strand
GTATATATATCTGCAAATGCACTACCATAATTCAATTAATATGGACAGCTGAAATTTTGAAAATTTTAATTAAACTATATTGTTAAATGATTGCTGGTAATTCTTAAAGTATTGTCATGTGTCATCTTTTGAATTGTCACTGTGCCATTAACCATTAAATCTACCTGTATTTTAGTAACAGTCACTCTCTACATGGGCTAGCATATTTGTGTAGGTGGTGTATAGATTGCAATACCTAGCTTAGGAGCAGGCAACAGGGGTAACAGGTCACCAAAGGGCACAAGAGTGAAAGGAATGTTACCCTGACTGAGGCAAAGAAGGGTTCATTAAACCAGACAAGCACATGAAATGATACCTTGTCTAAGAAGGAAGTATTTGCATCTCTGATGAAACAAAACAGGATTTATTTTTAGCGGAAGAATGACCACACAGTTTCGTATATTGGGAGGAAATAAATTAAGTCTCAGTGACAAACACTGAGGGGGAATTCAATGATTGAGTGAATTATCAAATGCTGAGTGCTTCACCAAAAAGAGATACTAAGTGAGGTTGGGAGCCTGAGGGTTAAGAGATGCAGAAAGATGCAAAAAGCAATAGCAACAGTCTGTGGAAAGAAAAGGATTCAGCTTCTTCACTTTTGTCTTAATAAAAAAATTTAACTGTTGACTGGTTTGGAAGTTGTAAGGAAATATTTTTCTTTTTGTTTTAATCTTAAACTGGCTCATGTCAAAGGTTGGAAAGCTCCTGAGTAATAACGAGCCTCATCCAAGCCTATTGGGAGTCAAACTTCCCAATGTGTTCACTGCGTATTTTAAGAAATATTCTGTTTGTCCAATGCATCCTTCAGGATGACCAAAGGTAATCAGGTATGGCTTAGAAAAGTGTGTCCCAGGGTCATTTGAGTCTGTGCATCCAAGTCACTGGTGGGAAATGGGACAGCAATTTTTAAATGGGTCTCCAGTGACCTTTCCAAAAAACATTTTTAAATTGTTTCCCTTTTTGTGCTCTATGATGATACACATTCACATCCATATGAAGTAGGATTTCTTAAAAATTAAAAGATTAAAAGCAAACAAACAATCCACCAAAATTAAGAAGGCTTATTAGGAGGACAAATATATCCTGGTCCAAAATGTGGTGACCTGGCTTGGCCTTGCCATTGCTGAGCTCCTGCCAGCTGCAGACACAGGACTTCTGTGGGGGACCCTTCCTCCAGGTGTGCATTTGAAAATGTGGTGTTTAGGTCAGATATTCTCATTTTATACTTATTTTTGAAATTGCTTTGGATTCAAAGGGGTAAGACGTCACATCATCATGTTATTTTGCTGGTACTGCCACTTACTATTAAGGAGTTGACCCCAGGCATAGTTAGATTTCTAAGCTGGATAAAGTGATCCTTGTAAATTTTGAAGAAAAATGCCGAAGTACTGTAGACTGAAATAATCCTTAGAGATGAATTGAAATAACTTTTTCTTGAAAGAAAAAATGAAAAGGAGACAAAACAGAGCAGATAAAAACTCTTTCCAGAAATAGTGATATTTACCTGTGGTACAGACTGAGATCACAGAGGTGATCTCTGCAGTCACTCATGGCTGGATTCAAAGAAAATCTCTCTTCTCTCTGCCTTCTTGTGCTAAGCTTGCTCACAGTACCAGTTATTGTGAGGCTGTGTCGCAGGAATGCTGAACAGAAAGGCTTTCTGTACCCTTTGAGAAATGGCATGACTATAGGCAGAAAAAATTCTTTGTTTTCTTAGATACTATAAAAATTTACAAAAGGAATAGTGTAGCTGTTTTGCATAAGGGAAGTCTATATATTCTAGAAAAGAATACATTTATTCAGAGAACATGGATGGTAGATGAGACAGAAAAGTCAGTTTATGACTACTGCAGTAAAAAACCCCAGTTTTTCAAGAACAGTTCAACCAGCTGGAAATCAAAATTTTGTAAAACTGCCAAGGTCAGTAAGACCCAAAGCAATTTGCAGATTGAATAATGGTCACATATTCATGTGCCTGTGTGTTGTGTTTAATTTTTGTACTTTCATGCTGTAAAATTTAAAGCATGCTAAAAATGGGCAAGTTAGACAAATAAAACTTGCAGTAATTTCTTTAGAGCTTGTATTCTTTTTTAGTGTATGTGACAAGTTTCTGGGGTGCTCTCCAAATAAAAAGGATCCAAGTAAAAAAATTCACAAATTGAAAGTAACTTCTTTGTCACTTTTTTATCACATAAAATGTGAATTTCTGACCTAGAATGAGGAAAGGTAATTCTTTATTTTAATTTTTTTTCAAAAGAAATTATTATAATCTGTTGCTGATTCACTGGAGCAAATTACATTGACAATTCTTCATACACAAATTTATTTTGCTCAGAGATGTTGTGGATGCCCCATCCCCGGAAGTGTTCAAGGCCAGATTGGATGGGGTCCTGAGCATCCTGATCCAGTGAACGGCATCCCTGCCCATGAAAGGGGGTTGGAACCGGATGATGTTTAAGGTGCCTTACAACTCCAACCATTCTATGATTCTATGAATATAAGTGACTAAATTATTGAGGTAAATGCAGAACTCTTACCATGAATTCAGTAGGTTAACTTTTTTCAGTTTAAACTTCAGAGATTCCTTAGTGTACTTCCCAAACTGAGTAGGTACAATGTGGTATCATTGTTGTAACACTACAGAACAGTTTGTCCAAGCTGGAGGGCTGACCAGTGACAGTGAACGTTAGGACCTAGGAGGAATTAATTATAAGAAATTCCTTCTTTCTGGAGAACTGTTTCATTTCCCAATAAGAAGTGGGATGAGAAAATAAAACGTGTAGCTTAGCATTCATAAAGGGCTTGCCCAAGGCAATCAAACTAGATGAATTTAAGCCCTATTTGATGGAATTGCAATGGAATCTTGCCAAAACTAGATGCAAACTCCAGGAAGCTGGAGAAAGTATGACCAGGACTGTTTTCAGCCACCAAGACTGGTTTTCCTAGTTCAGTTTCAGCTTGTTGAGGCAGGATGTCTGTGCCAGCCCAGCACAGGATATATGGGAACAAGTGGGATGCTGCCGCACAGGATAAACCTGTCTCCAGCCACTCTAAAGTTTCAGAGATCGGTGGGAATATCTGGCTTCACACCTTTTGTCAAAATGAAGTTTCTAGACTGTGCTGGTGGCTGCACCTTGCTGTGAGTGACAGAGTAGAGATGCCAGGAGAGATCAGTGCCACTGCAGCCACTGCCTGCCTCCTGCCTGCCTCCTGCCTGCCTCCTGCATGCACAGCACCACAGCCTGGCAGTGCCAGGGCGGGGAACGACCTTCCCTGTGAGGAGGAGGAAGAGGCTGGAGTGATGCTGCCGCTTCACCAGCTTAAATTGAAGATATATGGCAGCCCCACTGTTACGTGTTGTGAATCATGGGGAAATAAATATATTTGTGTTAGATTATGTGCTTTATAAGAATCTCTCCCATTTTTTCTTCACGTAAACCCTTCTGGTTTGAAGAGTGGTCTTGTCCAACTGGCTTTTCTTTCAGCTTAGGAGGCCACTTTCTGGCACTACTAACAGGGCACTCCTGTTAACAGGAACCATAAATTGCTGCACATCATTCTGTCATGTGCTAGTCATTCTCATCCAGCAATGCCCGTGATGTGCTCCTGAGCTTGCTCTGCTGCTGGAACATTTAATTTGGTGCATGAAAGATGATGTAATTTGTGGCCTTTTTCCAGTACAATACTCTTGATTATATTGGATTGTGTTGGGCAGCCCAAGAGGATAATCTGTGTATATAATACATAAATATTACCTGGACAAGCTGAACTTCATTTAATTACCTTTTCTTTGTCCCCTGTTCTGCCTTTTCTCCCCAGAGCCTCTTCTTGACTTTAACTACAAAGGTACTGTAGGCCAGAGCCAAGTGTTTTCTCTTGATCTCTCCTGGACTGGCTGCTCATGTTACTCTTGTTGTCTTCCCTGCATGTAGATGCTATAACACAAGAAGCAGAGTTACAGATCCATCATATCACTTTGCTTATAACAAATATAAATAGGTATGAGAAAGGCGAGATTAAGAAAGGCTGTGTAAGCCAGTATCTTTCTTGGTGCATAGTCTTCAAGATGGCAAATATTGTAATTTTTTTAATGGCATGTTTCAGAGCGTTTTTGTTTTGAAATCTGTGCTTCACAGTATGTTGCTTGTCCCTGAGGAATGATGTGACATGGTAGAAGAGATTCTGATTTGTACTTGCTTTTCACTGCTGATTTCTTTGACTGAAAGACTGTTTTGTGAGTTTAAAATGAAACTGTGTCTGTGAAAGGCTTGCACAGTTTTAGTAATGAGTTTGAATATCACTGCTCTAAACTTCATTGCTCGTTTTTAGCAATTCGGGCTTGAAATGATGATGTTTTCTAATAGCGTCTAATAAGGTCTGTTATTGCTATAGTCTAGGGTATTTGGCTTTTCAATCTGTGAAATTTTTCAATCAATGCAAGAGATGCCCACAGGAAAGTGGTATCATCTGATGGTGTATTTAATTAGAGTCAGAAGTAAAGAAAAGTTTAAAATAAATTTTTGTGTTCCCATGCACTGTTATACTTTTTTATAGCTTTGCTTGTGTGTTTACAATGTTTCAGTTGTTTTGTTATATAAAATACTGGAAATGAGTCAGCTCCTGTTTTTTGTGTTTGTTTTTTTTTTTATTTTGATTTTTTCTCTGTGTGTATATTCTGAAGAAACTGTTGAAATAGTCATAAAACAAAGAGCAGAAAAATAAGAAAATATTCAAGTCATGTCAGTAACTTGTAGTAAAGGACATTACCTAACTATTAAAATAAATTAATGCATTAAAAAGCAGTTATTTAATGTAAATATATTTGGATTAGAGATACACATAAATGCGTTGGAGTAGTAGGTTTTTGATTTTCTTATGTAGGAGTTACACAAAACTTTGCTGGTGTAGAAATAATCAATAGATTTTGAAAAAGATAGCAGAATTTCTATTGCTCAACAAGGGTTGAGGAATTTTGTTTCATGGAAACATTCTTACAAGTAATATATTACTTCAGGGATTGATACCTTTCTTACATCTTCCTTCACAGAAAGGTTTCATTTGGCTTGTCATTGATTATTGATTGATGCTTTTGATTATTTTTCTATGTGATTTCGAATATAATTTAGTATGTGACATTCACCAAGTATTAAATCTCAGGTCTTTGAGTATTTTTAGTAATTCCATTGCTCTGTATATGCAATGAACTGAAATATCACTGAAATAATATGTTTACATACTCTGTAAGCTTTCCTTTGCCACGACCATATCAATTTTCTACTTATAAATATCTAATATGAACTTTTCAGTTGCCTCCAAAGCATCAAGCAAAAGCTTGTAAAAATCATAGATATTTTGTGGTTTGCATTTCTTGTGGTGAACCCCTTTTTTTTTACACTTTTCTACATTATTATGAAACATTTATATTTTTTCTTTGTACTGCTGAATAGGACAGATATGGAAAGACGTTTTTGTCCTACCAGCCTTAGAAACTAGCTACAGGAAACAAATACTGCATGTTAATAGTATCCATAGAATTTTTTTCTGTTCTGAGAAACATAATCCCTGAGTCAGCTATAGTATCTCAGATAATATAATTTGAAAATATGAATGATGATTATAACCTGTGACAAATGCTGATTAATTACTTTTAATTTGAACTTCAAGTTACCTGAATTTTGGTTGGTTTCACAGCTTTGCAGTTTGGGGGATTCTGGCTCTTTGTAAATCCGTCTTACTTTCTTTGCTGCCTGCTGGGCTGTCCCAGCATGGCAGCAGCCTTCTTGCCTTACTGACTGCTCCATTCATCCCATACACATTGACTCTGGAACTGTGCAACTTGGAGGTCTTCTACAACCATGGCCTGTCTTTCAGAAGAAGCTTTTTTTAGAATGAGATTAGAGGAAATAAGATGATCTTTTGTAAAACAATGGTTGCAAGTTTGATTTGGAATAGGCTGTGGTGGTCCACCTAGAGTGAGGAGTCAGTCTGCTGTTCTCCTTTGTTTGGCTGGCCAAGGTGGGTGGTGACAGCACTGGTGGCTGGGACTGATGAGGGACTGTGAAGCTCGGCATCAGAGAAGTTGGAGGGGAGGCCAGCAGCTGGGCTGTGCAGTCACAAGTCATTTGGTGCCAGGGAGGAGATGACCACCAAGATTCAGAGCTGGCAGGGACAGCAAGAGGAGAGCACAGTGTCTAAGCTGCAGTATCTTTTCACTGTCAGTAAGCAGAAGACCATGTGTCTCATCGTTTTTGAGGGCCTGGCTATTATTCTGTGTAAAGAATAGCAATTACAGGTTGGCAGACCATGTCATGGGTTCCTGTGTTACATATGGAAAGGCTTTTCTTTAATGACCTTCATAAGCAGTGCAGTCCTATAAAGTTCATCTAATTGCTTCACAAACTTTAATGAGCAAATTTACAGCATTTCTTTGCAAGGTTACATTCTTACTTTTGTTTTATATCTAGAAAGCAGACACATTAATTCCAGTGCCCGCTTATTTTGAGGAGCCAAAATGAAACGACTCAGGTAACACGCATGTTTGAGTCACAGCTCTGAAGTGAGGTCAGTTGCAGGCAGTACTGTGAAGTTTGTTGCAATTAAAATCAATGCATGCATTCATATGGTTTCTTTTTTTGGTGTTGATAGTGCTAGAACTTTTATTCAAACCTATTAAAAAAGGACAACTTCTCAAAAGTATTGAGATTAGGAATTCAGTTATTTGAAAGCTAAAACACCCTAAAATTTTGTGTATATGCTACAATGTACAATTTAAAGACCAAGAACCACATTCTCTTCTTTCTAAGACCACAAGTACATTCATTACAGGATGTCTGATGCTCAGAAAAAAATAAATCAATTTTCTTGATGTGAAACGTCACTTTGTTGCTGAAGGCAGAGCTCAGTAAGTGAATGTAGGGCAGGAAGAGAGAAGATAGTTTTATGAATAAAACGGAAGTGGATTTGGTGCTTGTTTGGCTTTTGGCAAGGCTGAACATTTCGCTTAAATCAGATATTCAGTTAATAGTCTGAGTGTCTTTTGTACCACCATTTGGGAATACCCAGCTTAAAACAGCTCTGGGATCTCAAAATTGAAGTGCTCAAATTTTGTTTGTGGAACTGCTGAATATGCAAAACAGCAAAAGTCCACAAATGTGCTCTAGATATAGAAAGCATTACAGAATGTTAAATTCTTGAAAGGATCAGACCAGAATCCTCTCAGACTACATTCCTCATTAACTAATGGACTCATCTGGAATTTATATTTCAACTACCAAATGAGAATAACAGTAGCATCTCCCCTCACAATCACCTTCTGAAACCATGTTCATTAAAGACAGAAAAACTATCAAATGCTGCAGTGATTAAACAAGAAATGCAACATCAGAAAGGAGAGGATGCATGATGAACACGTTCAGAATATGCCTGTCATTTTAGGTTTATTCAGCATTGTTCCTCTTACGAGGACCTTCTGTTTTCTGCAGTGAGATTTGTGTCCTCCAGAATTGAAGATTACACCATAGGTCCTATATATAACAGGGCTAATTTCTGGACTTCCTAGTCTTGTTAGCATCTAAATTTGTAACCATTATTGTCTTTTATTATATTATATTTTGCTGTAGGATTTTTTTAATGTTTGCTATCAGCACTAATTTATCTGCTTTAAGTAAAATCCAGTATTTCAAAATCCTTCTGTTTGAGGGAATAAATTTAGTTCATTTTATTTGACCACATGTCTGGCAAGCCATTAGCAGCTGCTGCTCTAAAATTCTGTGAACTGAGTTAATATTAAGAAGGAGAAAGCTCAAATGCCAGCTGTTTTCCAGCTTGTATCTATGGGACCAGGTTTATGTTTATTACTACAATATATAGGGACAGATCTGATATAATCTCTTCTACACCAGTGTGAGTACTGTGGGATACCTTTGTGTTAGGTACTAATTTAACAGACTATGCTTATATTCTTTAACTTTGAGAATGGAATAAAGTCATTAATTTTGCTGTGAAATATTTTCTTTAATATGTCTAGACAGGGTATATTTGAAATAGAACTGTTTCTAATAACTGCTTAACGTCTCATTGAGAATCTTTCTTGTACTTTTAAGTGCTTCACTGCATAAAGTTGCTACTTTGCTCGATGTCTATCCAGTCATATACCTTTTTATTCCACCTGTCCATCTACTAGAATTTGAACCTCAGTGCATTTATTGGATGCAATCATCCACTGTTTTATTTGAGTCCCAGTCATTTGAAGTTACAGATAGTGCTTCAGCTTCATGAGACTGAGTGGACCTAGGAAGAAAAGAGGGATGTAATTAAAAACTGTGTGTAAAAACGTTCAGTCTAGCATATGCACAGCTGAGTGTACCAGACTTTTTCTGATTATCTTCAATGTGGACTACAAATCTAAAGACTGTAATTATTTTGAAATCAGATAGTTATTTCCACAGGAAAATACACACATTTTATGTCTGTCCCAGTCAGGATAAGCAGTTTCCAGAGTTTCTTTTAACAAAACAAAAAGTTTATGTTGCCACCTTGGAAAAGACTGTAATATTATTCTAATACCCACAAACAAATTATGGACCATCCACAAATTGAAATTGCGGAATCATGAACCCATTGCATTTGTGCAAATACATTAAATAATCATTGTAAAGTGACAGATGATGCTTGAAGCATAATCTAGGTCTGTATCAGGAGTAGATAATAATATTAAGTTATTATTTAGGAAATCCTAGAAAAATGGTGTGTTGTAATGCAAGCTGCATTTGTGTGTCACATTCAGAATATCTGTCAGCTGGACTTAATTCTGTACATTTTTAAAATTGCTTTTTATCATCTTGCCCCCTTGTTCTGTTCCACCATCTCCTTTTGTATTTTTTTTCTTCTTTTCAAGATAAAACATCACCATTTTAGGATGGTACTGTAATTTTATAATATATCCTAGCTTTTCAGCTGATAGTTCATATTTGTATTTATATAAACTAACATACGTGTATTTGAACATGGTTCAGGCAGGTCACTTCCGTATACATTTAACGATATGCTTTTGAATTAGATTCTGTTTGTGAGTTGTGTAGAGACTGGCAGTAGGATTTCCAGATGTTATCCCAGGGAAGGATGATGCTTTTCACAAGTTCAGTGCTCAGACACCAGGCAGGTACACTTGTACCATATCCATATCTGAGCAGGAGAAACCAGACACACACTATAGGTATGTTTAGGTACCACTCTGGGATATAACATGCTTTCTGGTCAATCCACAAGACCCCAAGCACACTCTTCCGTCTGGAAATGGTTTGAAACACTCCCCTCTAAATTCACGCAGCTACTGAAAACAGGATCCATTTTCTCTCCTTTTAAAGCCAGCACAGTCTGGCTTGTTTTTACTGCACTGTTTTGCTTGTAATGGACTGCTCCAAATGCTCTCGTACTGTGCACTGAAGCATAAGTATTTTGCAAATGGTACTGGCCCGTGTGCTGAGTGAGGAAGCAGAGGTCTTCCTGTATAATCCGATTTCAATCAACTCACTCTAATCACTACTGATAGTTGCAAAATTTAGCCTGGATCTGCTCTGGTAATCTAGATTGACAGGAGGTAAAAGTAAAAGGACAGAAGGGCAGAGGAACAAAGAGAAACAAGCAGGAACAGTGATTTTCTGCCTTTGCTTCCCGTTCTGGGACGCGTGTCTGTGCCGGCGGGTGAGCCCGGTGCTGCGGCAGGTGGTGGGAGAAGAGGTGCCACCACACCACGGGCACAGACAGTGCAACAGGTACCTGCATGATCTGTTGGCATTATTTATTTATTGACATCGAGATCCTAATTCTCTTAATTACTTGAAAGATCCTGGGGTCGTGAAATATTCAGGCATAGCAGCAGTTAAACAGTGCATCCAGCAACTGTGTATCTCTGCCATCCTCTGAAGGCGAGTGTCTTCCAGTGGTGGGCTTCATTTTCCTACAAGCTCAGAGCTTGGGTGGAAGCTTGGAGGATAACAGGACTCTGCATTTTCTCCCTGAAAGGTGAAGTGTCTGTGAGAGAAGTATCTGTAAGAGTAAGTCCTTTTGACTTTGGGTTTTTACTTTTCCAAGAGAAGAGCCAAGTTTGGATTTCATGGATATACAAAAATACGGCCAGCTGCTGCTGAAGACAGATGTGTCTCGGTTTGACTGGATTGTGCATCAGGAAGAAAAATGACTTTTTTTATTGTTACCTGACCACATGCTCAGCGTGCCTGTGTCAGCCGGGCTAAGGGAGATACACCCTGGTGTAACCGAGGCACCTGGACTACCCCTCCATCTGACTTTCCATGCTGGTGGGGCTGTTGTTGGTCATTTCAGCCTTGCATGTTGCCATGCTAAAAACACCCAAGGCTAAAAATGTGTCCTGGGTAAGTACAAAAGGATGAACAAAGTTTCTATAAATAAGTGTTTTTCAGATATATAAGAACATGCTTCTCTCTATATATGTAGAAATAGAAATTTTTACAGACTGAGGTGTAAGGTAGATGAAAATATTATAAATCCTTAAATATCACAATTATTTAAAATATTCCTAAGAATTAAGAAAAAATACAGTATTTTGAATACTGGACTTTTGAAGGAACTGTATTAGAAAATTTTACAATAACAGACTTGCAGCTGACTTGTGTTTTATATATACTTTTCATCCATGCTAGTAAAGGATTTGTGCTATGTACTTTTAAATACATTGCAAAATTGCTGTGGCTTTCAGAGTGCACGGTCAAGACTTTAAGGTTTAAAGATCTCCAGGGGTTTAATGACTAACTGTAGTTTAATTTCTGTTTTCTTGTATTTCAATGATTTGATTCTGTACATGTTCTTCTGGGTAGTATGATTCACATCTTTATGCATTATGTTAAAAGTCCCAGAAGTTGTTTCAGTATATTGTAATAAGTTATAATACACAGTGAGATGAGGGAGACCATTTCAGTGTCTTTTCTGTTGAGTTCTTTTATTACTAAAAAAATACATTGTTATTTTGCCCTTATGTGTTATTTCTGTGTCAGAAACTAGAATTCCTAATAAAGTAAGCTACAAAATATAATTCTTGAGTAAGTAACAGTGCCCTTTCCTAAACCCATCATGTATGATTATACAACACTACCAGTGCACCGCCTGCTCTCTCGAAAAAGCAGAATATTATGAAATCCCAGTTGCACACACAGTCCTGGAAATGCTGGCAACTGCTTAGTAGATGGCTTTAGGGCTTCTTCAGTGACCTCACTGAGTCCCAAATATTGCCCTATGTTCCCCATAACTGCATTACCTTTTCTACAGTGCAGGGGATTTTTGGGAGTAAAGGATTTCACTGCCAGCCATGAGAGTACAAATACCTTCCCTTCCATACTTAGTGATTAATAGCTATGAAAATACATTAAGTTTCAGATTACTGAGAAATTTAAGTGTGTTCATGGATCAGACTGTGGTTGTATATAAGCATAGCTGAGAGATGTTTGTATCCCCCAATTTATGTGCTGAGGGATTCACTGCTCACATACAGTGTCTTGCTGGAAGTAGAAATCTCATATGTCTTCAGCTATGATGGTCTCCAGGTTTGGGTACTTAAATACAAGGTATATTGAGGTATTCAGATACCTGTTTCTGGTGATTACACTGGAGAATGCTGAGGCACTTACTCTTAACCATAGTTTTGCACTGTGGAATAGTCACAAAGAATAAAATAAGTCCTCTCTCCCGCTCCATGCTTTCACTATCGGTTTGTGTAATAAAGGAAAATATATATGCTGGCATGGAAATGGTAGATTTTGGTCATTGTTTCAATTGGGTGATTGATACAGATTTTATCTATCATAGCATAGCCCTATGTTGCAGACATTAATGACCTTTAATTGTTTCACTAAACCCATGGTTGCACACTTGAAATGTATAAACTATAAACTGATTTGAAAATTCCAGTGCAAAAATGACAACTTACATGATTGCAACTGTGTGTTTTATAAAGAAATAGATGCAGCATCCAAACCACTGTAGCTTTTGGGGTTACTTCTACTTTATGTGCTATTTTTCACCTTATGTAAAACCCACAAACAAACCTGCAAAAGTTATCTGTAAGGATTTCTGACTTCATTTTGAACTAAATATATTCTGTTAGTGATTTTCAATTGTGACTGGATAGCTATTTGAGCAAAAGTAAGAAATTTTTAACTATAAAAAGATGAAGATAGTTTTATCTAATTCATGCGTTCATCTCTTTCCCTTTGGTTTTCTTGGGGGATGGGTGTGTTAAATCATTCCATCATCTTTGGCAATATAATGTAAAAGTTATTCAATACTAAGTGATGGAAGGTACCACTTCATTAGTAATTTTAAATATAATTTTGTGATCAGTATTGTAAATGAAAGAGAAAAATGATACCTGCTGCACTGAGAATGTTTAAATCAAGTAATGAGACTAGTGATTTTTTGTAGTGCTTTAACGTTTTGAAAAGCTGACCTACCCTGCAGTGAAGTACAAGGGCACCTTAGAGAATCAGATACCTGCTCAAAGTATCACTTGCTTTAAATCCCAGCAAGTGGAGATTATCTTCAGCTCCATGAAAGTCTGGATTTTGACTCTGGAAGTTTTACTTGACTGGGGATTTGATCTTGACCTTTGTGCATGTGCAGTGAAAATATGAGAGTCCAAGGCAGACTCACAAGGACGAGTACATGAAAAAAAATTTGGTTGTGATCTAGCCAGACACTTTGGCATCTGCTGAAATTTCAGCTGATTTTGCACCTGCAAAATATTGAGCTTGTGGCCAACCACTTTGCTGAATCAGCGTGTTTGCTAAATTTTTGCTATTCTGTAATTGAAGTTGGCATTTGGTCCTCCTGTCTTTAGTATACAAAGTTCTTAAGGACAGAAACCATGCTATGCTGGTGTATCTTTTTACAAAAAACCTGCTACCTGCCTAATTCCTAGTTCCTCTTCAGGGCTTTGAAGTGTCTACCTGAGTGCCTTCCCCTGTGCCAAAGAAAACCTAAACCTGGTACAGTGTTTAAAAACTAGGCAGCTTTTGGGACCTTTGTCAGCATTTTGCACTAATGTGCCTGACAGACCCTGACTGCTGCAAGGACCCTCATCTCAGAAATCACAAGGCTGAGAAATTAATGCCTCATGTCTTTCAAGAACTGAGGAGTTGACAACTTCTGAGTGGGTTGTTTCTTCCCCAGAAGGTCTTCAGACACCATCTGATGATAGATCTTCATGCCTTCAGTACAGGCTCTGTGAATTGCAGACCTGTTTTTGTGCATGTGATCTTGAGGAAAGCTTTGGTCACTCCTACTTGTGGCATTTGAAGGCAGTAAATGGCCTTGTAGGAGTGGTGGGGACTTTAGTTTTAACTTATGTAGAGAATTTTTTCATTTGGTGCTGCCACATGTGCATGTTTTTGAAAATTACTGGGAAGAACCGAGGCTGACCTAGACAAGATGACTGTAAAATCTGTTTGTCATCTAGTGCCTTGAGGTTTTTTATATTTGATTTGCAAAATCCATTCATTTAATTATCCCTAATGGAATAATTTTGTTAAATTAACTCCTATTGACATGAATTTAATTTTCATTGTCTAATATAAACAATTTAATTGTTTGTTTCTTTATGTGACAAAGCTACCTTTGAGCTCTGTGACTAATGTAGGTAGGACCTACACCTGTAGAAAAGCCAGTAGGTAACAATAAATGCAATTATGGGACATGGTATATTTCTTTAAACTATGTCTTCAACCTAAGCAACAGATGGTGGTGAGAACTGAGTTTACAGGAACTTTGAAATTGGAAGTACCATAGCATCTTCAAAATATTGTTCTGCGCGTGTTAATGAAAGATTTCTCCCCTGCAGTTTTTGTAAACTGTTTGGCTTGTCTGTTATACCAGTACATTAGAGGAATAAACACCTTCCAGTATTCTGTCAAAGAGATTTAATTGTGTACGTGATGTAATTTTCAAGGGTAGAATAATTTTGGTGTTCTAACTACAGCCATTTTTACCTATCCAAACGTCCTCTGGTCTTTGGAACCATACGAGCTCTGCTGGAGGGCCGCAAACCTTGACTCTGTGCCGAGGCAACCTACTGAGCAGAAAGGTCATTGAGCCACAAATGCATAAAAATAAATTCTAGCTCTTCAGCTGAAAGCTGTGGAGTCTCCTGTCATGCTCTGCTGTAAGTAGTTACAGATTGTGGTACCCACTCCAAAAAAAAGAGCAAAGTCTGTGTGTCACTTTGATAAAGCAACTCTTCGTCCCTGAAACACAGGTTGGGGTGTGTAGGAAATTTGCTGCATTGCTATTCCTGTAAGTAGGATAATTATAAGCGCATACACAGTATGTTTCTGCTTTTATTAATATTTAAATCTAGTTGTCCAAGTTGGTATTTAAGACAAAAAAATCTTGTAGATTGCAAAATACTTTTTATCTCTGTCTTCTTATTTATTAATGCTCTTTGTTGCACACCAAGTATCACTCAAGTTCAAAGGAATGGAATTTACAGAGGAGAAAGGCTGACTTCTATGTAATTACCTGAATAACAATTCCTGGCGAATTCCCTCAACTAATAAAAGGACTGATATTTCTGTATCACTTTTTTACCTAAGAATTTACATAGTGATACATACAGTGTTACAATGGTATAGAGAGTGAATGAAGAAAGAAAAAAAATAGGATGTCAATAGGGAAATATGCTTGTTCCGCCTCAGAATATTTCAAGTTAAGATGGTTCATCTGTGGAAAATATATAGAATAGTTTTACTATATTGAAACTCTCACAACTTGAAAAAAATGGAGGATTATGTAGTCAAAGAAAAAGGGAGAGGAGGAGATAAAATTCTAAAGGGAGAAAACAGAGATAAAGAAAAAGACAAAGTAGAGCTTTGAATGCAAAGAGATGTGATAGTATTAGAAAGGAAGGATTACACAAATGCAGAAACACCAAGAGGAGGACATGACTACATTAAGAGCTCTATTTTTGTGTCTTCATTTGGGGTCAACTTGAAAATAGGAAACTAAGTAGTTTGAAGGACAGACAGTGGAAAAAGCTTGGAAATAATAGGAAAGTTATCTGAGCATGATTTCATGTTTACCGTGAAACATGAAAGATAATGGTAATACAAATGAAATTTGATGTGCTTCTAACAGAGAGGACAAAAGGTTCCCTCGGATGAGTTCTCTTTGCTTGAGGTTCTCAAGGCATGTGAATGAGAGGAAAACTTGGAGAGAAGCACTTGCTGTTCACAGGCAAGCTATTGCTCTGTTTCGGATTAGTATTGATCTTGTGAAGAGACTGCAAAAGTAAATGAAGTCAGGAATTTGTGAAGGTGGGCATGTCACCTGTCTGTGAAATAATAATAAAACAATTGCTCATTTCATAGGGTTGCTTTAAAATGGTCTGAAAGAGGGTAGGCAAAGATCTGATGGAAGGTCTAAGAGAGAGCTGCTGACTGCAAAAGTATGTATCTCTGTGGGATTAAATGTGCATCCATGCAATAATTGGAGCAGTTTGTGGCACACGAGGCAATTGATTACTCAACTGTGGCTTGCCATGGAGGACTTTGTCCTTTGGTAAATCGTGGTTCTTGCCATTTAAATATTGACATAGCTGAAACAGCTGTAGATGGTTTTGGCTCAAATGCACCACTACTGGTGACAAACAGAAAAATAAAAAAAATCTTGTGTGTTACATTGCGTATGAAGTGGTGTTTCTTTTCAGTAAATTGATAGGTTGCTGTTTTGGTTCTGTCTTGGCCTGGCTTAGTGTGTGCTAATGAAAAATGATAGTCTATCAAATAATCATGGACTGAAATGACATTGTAGTTTGCCTTCTTTCTGATTGTTATCAAGTCCTCAGTTTCTATTGGCGACAGTTCTTAGCGTTCTTGGGTAATAGGGCAAGCTTCTTCAGCAAAGTTCTGATGATAACTTTGTCTCTCTTCTGGCAGTGCAGGTTTTTTCTGTTAATAGAGGCAGGCCTGGGTTATCTCCATCCTTCAGAGGCAAACCTGTGGGAAAGCTCCTGTGGCTGCTGAATTGTCTTCCTTTGCTTGCACAGTGCTCCCATGGTGTGCTACAGAAAGTTCAGGGCATTCAAAGCACTGGGAAACAAAAGGCAAAAAGCTTAGCTACATATTATCCCTTCCTCTGGTTTTTCTTGTACTTGTTTATCAGTGTAATTCCCACTGATTTTGGTTGGAAGTACATTCATAATCCGATTAGCAGAAAGGTCATTGGGTCATGCAGAACTTTAAGTAGTCTGCTATAAGCTAGAGGACTCGCTTCCCTGGACATTTCTGAAAGTTTTCCATTAAATCATGGGAACCAGGATTCTGCCACCCCCTCAGAGCAGCTGGGCTGTGCCAGCAAACAGAGCTGCATGGATGGTGGTCTCTGCGGGAAGTGTCAGCCCGTGTGTGCAAGGCTGTGATTGCACTTGGCCTGCTGGCATTGGGAGTCTGGGCTGGATGGGGGTGAGGCATCCCCGTCGATAACACTGCTTGACTCAGGCAAGTCTTTAACATTAAGCAATCGTGGCTGAAAAATTAATGATGCATTCCAAATTGGAATATGTCATTAATTTTTGCACTGCATCTTTGCATAGAGCCTGCTGAGTTTGTGACTAACAGGCAGCAATTTTAAAGGTAGTTTATGTTAAAGATATGAAGTTGTTGTTGCCTGACCTCGTACAGTAATGACAAGTTAACTTTCCCAGAATATGTTTTTGTTAGTACTGTGTATTAGCATGCACAAGCATTTACCACAGACCTCTTACTGCTACTTTTAAGCTCTATGGACATTTGCAACCACACAAACATAATGGAGAAGGTAAGAGGAATATGTTTTCCCCTCTTTGAGATGGAAGAGTTAGAGGGTTTTTTTTCACTACCTAGAGTTAATAACAAAACAAAACATTACCAGTTGACCCAGTCACAATTGATTTGAGCTACCTTGAACTATCTTGAAATTTTTAGAGACCTTCAGTTTATTCTGGGACAGAAGAGAAAAAATACAAACCTGACTTTGAAGGTAATGTTGTCTGAGTTGAAATGGAAGGTGAAATTACAGAAGCATCTGTGCATAAAAGGAAATTGTACTTGTTTTTCTCAGCAGTATTTCTATTGACCTTTGACATTAAAATATAGATACAGGAATGCCAGCTGTATATTCTAGTGGTTATTTCTATTGTCATTTTATTTTTTCTCTTCTAAGCTTTTTCCCCCTGCTAAAATTGGAGATGCTTGCAATATAAATCTGTACAGTAATTTTCCTATATTTGAATTGCAAAGATTAAAACTAGCTGGAGTTGAAATTTATGACAAATTGCCAGATATATCTCGCATTTCTAGAGGCATAAATGGGCCCAGAGTGAATAAAGTGTAAATGGATTATTTTTCCAGTGATGCATGACAAATTTAAACATGTAACTGCATAAGCACTTATGAGTTCTTCACTCAAGACATTACTGCACTAATGGGAGAATTATTCCTAAAACTATGGTAGCCAAGGGAAACAGAAAGGTAGACAAGAGAGGGGACAGTGGAAATTTAGGACTGAGAACATACTGCAACTCTGTGAATACACTATAAAAAGGAAAATGAAGAAGTTCTAACTATTTCATATTTGCTTAATATTACAGATGATAGGGAAATGCTGTGTTGAACACACTAGTGCTGCATGTTAAGGCTGTAAACCTTCTGTTTGGATTCATCTTGCTCCCTTTTAAAAATACTTGTCCTCATCACAGTTGCTAAATTTCAACTGGGATTCTGCTTTTGTATAGATTTTGTAATGTCCTGCAGTTATTTTAACCATCAAGTTATGTTGTCCTTCAAATAATATGTGATGCTGAACAAAAATTATGCATACCATGAAAAAGGCTCATGAGAAATGCGCAGGAAATGTGTCCTTATTTCAGTCATAAAGTTTTGGATACAGTTGATCAGAAGCGCATGGAAATTTAGTAATTATATGTTCAAACTATTCTGTTTATTTCTTGTTATGTATATGCATTCATAAGAGGATATTTTTATCTAACCATTAACTATTTTATTACTATTTCCCAAGGGCTACTGGTTACAATGAAAGCATTCTGAAGTTCTGTTTCTATTAGGCAGTCTACTCTTGAAGGAAACTACAAACAGTATTTCCTATGTGGAAACTGGTTTTGAATATTTAGAACTAATCTGAATGTAATACTGTGCAGAAAACTAAGCCAAGTACACCCTGATTTTTCAGTATTTATTGTGGTAGAAAGAACTATGATAAAAATTACCACAATAAAAAAAATACAGCAGCACATTTAACATAGTATCTCTGAATGATCATCCGGAATATACTCACACAGTTACTAGAAAGGGTGTATTTGTTTCCTCTTAAGGTGTCCGTAAGCTGTGTCAGTAAGGTGTCTTCTATTGAATAAAAACAACATCATCACTTGTTAACACAGAATAATCTAGTCGACTACTAGACTAGATGAATCTCAAGAAAGATATGCAAAAGTATTTAAAACAGGGGGGAAAAAAAAAAGAAAGTACAAATCCCCTGCAAAAGTTACATATGTGGAAGTGTATGTTACACTCCGAAGATACACACTGGCAATCTCTCTCTTTCCCGCTATACGTGATTTCTAAATGCTTTCAGTTACAGGTGAAACATCTTGGAAATGAGAGAAGAGATTCAAAGAACATTAGAGAGTGACAATAATTTGCTCTGAAAAAATCAGCAAAGAAGTAAATACAGCTGTAGAAGCTCTAGGTTTCAGGAATTCAAAAGTCAGACCTGTATCCAGAGCCTGTCAGGGATGCCTACTCTGCAGAGGCTCAAGGGATGGCCTTTATATCTGACTTCCCACTGCATCTGCTTCATGATTCCTTTCTATTCATGTTGGCTTGGGTGAATAAGTGTTTGAGTACTACAGTAGGTTCAATTCTGTCAGATACAGCATATTGAATTCTTGCCCCTATTTCCAGGCCAAATGCTGTTTCCTCATTTCAAAATGTCAGCAGCAGAAGCACCATGGTGCAACACCCAAATTCAAGAACTTGTTTCTTCTTCTCACAAGAACCTTGATTTGCAAACTTGGAAGTTGCTTGTATACCAGACCTTGTTTTTCACAAACCAGACAACTGATTTTTTGGTTCTGTTTGATTGATCACTTAGAAAAGTTTGATTTATCACTTAGGAAAAAGTCTGCTCCTAATTTTTATCATACTTTCTATTGCACAGAAATTGAAATTTTGGTTAATGACTTATTCTCTTTCTGAACACTGACAAAACACAAATTTATAAGTACTTGGTGTGCATAAGTGCATGGAATCCTGCGCTTGGAAGAAAATAATACATGGTGATGTTATTTGGAGTCATTAACAAGTGATAGAGAATTAAGCTAATGAGGCAAAATATAACTATAGAATGGACATTAATTTCCTCTTAGAATAACAGATTTTTGCAGAAGAAGAAATCTAATCACCTGTTGCCAGCTTAAGCAGATTTGCAATTTGGCAACTGGTAAATTGTATTCTTTCATGGAAAATAAAACATCTAATTTCAAATCTATTTTGAACTGTTAAAAAGTTTTTGAACTGTTAAGAAGTTTTAATGTAATATTAATATATTATTAATGTAGTATTATGGTCTATATTAAGTCTCATTTATGTAGCTTTCATTTTAAGAATTTTGACAAATTCTTATTGGTTTGTTTTTTAGGTTTGGGTGTTTCTTTAATTGTAAAATGCTTCTCAATATCACAGAAACTTGTGTTAGGGTATTTTTCCCATTGTAAACTGAAATTAAACAAGCTGTTTGCCACCTATTTCAGCTCGCTGACAATTGAGCCCTTGCTGGGTCACTTTAAAAAAGCTCATAAATTTAATTGAGTTCTCTTATGAGCTTTGAAATGAAGAGTAAGTAGAAGTGTTGGATCGCGAGAAATTTCAAAGTGTTCCCAGTGCTGTGGCCAACAAAGCAGCAGGAGAGGGGACAGGGCAGAATGGGGATGTGCTCTTCACTTCCTGGCAAAATGACACCAAGAACAAAATCCATTAAATGACTTTCCGACTTTCTTCTGAACAAACTGTACTCTCAAGTGTAATTTCAAGTGTCATCAGCTTTGTCACATGCTCAATGTGTCCTATAAGGTTAAGTAATCATCTCTAAATGCTTGTGTGAAGTTGGTACATCTACTCTGATGTCACCTCTGTGTAACTGAGAGGGCAAAGCTAGGTATGGTTATACTGTATTTCTGATGAGTAAAATAACATCAGTCACAGGTCATCTGTGTCTACTGTCACCAGATTAGGCATTTCAGTGTTTTCACTTGCATTAGGAATGACAGGGAATGTGGGCTGCAGTGCAGTGCATATGTTACTGGTCTGCTTTTCTCTATCAGATAATCTCATGTCATCAATCAATCACCTCTGTACACTCTTGGACTGGAAGTCTTTTGAAATGAGTAAAACTGATGTCTCACCTTTCCACAGCCAATGGGAAGTTTATTTTTATATCAGCAAGTCCAGTGGTCCAGGAGCAGTCCCCAGGGTTGCAGTCCCTGGGCCTGAGAACTGAGTGATGTAACTGGGCACTGCTGGTCTGCAGGGGTTTGAAGGAAACCCGAGTGGAGTGTTTAGCTGCTGTGCGTGACTGGAGTGAGGTGGGGGTGAGAAGAGTAAATACTTCTTTGTCTAAAGCAAAACCCATCTCTGTTGATAGCCTAGCTGCATGGCTGTTTGACCAGCATTGTGATTTCTAGTCTGTTTGTGGGAGGACCCAGGGGTGAAGGGGGTTATCAAACACCCTCAGTCACTGCATCGATCTGCCAGCCCTTATTTTCCCTTCTCCCAAGTTCTTCACCTTTCCCACCCTCATTCTCATCCAAATAAACAGCCCTCCCCTAGCCGCTTTTTTTTTCCAATTTGTCCCAGTTTTGATAGGTCTGACAGTGTTGCCCAGGTAATATGGCCCTGCAGTACCTTACTAATAGGGTTCTCTGCATATTGTGTTACAAGTGTGACCAGTTTGTGGGGAGAAGGAGGAGAAAGGTTCATGAACTGATGAGTAAATGAGGTACTGGTATCTCTCTACATCTGAACTGCTACTGGGAACACTACATGCTAAGTGATCAGACCCAAGTAAGCATGCGGGTTTTAATTTGAACTATTTTTGTGGGTGATTCAAGCACTCATGAAGAAATGGCTTTAAAATTGCAGCCTTTCCTGTAAATTTCCCTTAACATCTTGGTAAATTGGAAAAAGATTACTTTAAGAGATGTTATGTAGGTGACTTCTTCCCAGGGACAAACTGTCTAGTTTTTTTTTTTTCCAAAGTACTTCCTTGGAAATATATTAATAACTAAAATAAATCTAAAAAAAATGTGCACATTGCCTCCTGTAGGAGAAAAAAAAAAAAAAAAAAGATAAATCCAAACCCCAGTTGCTCTAAACTACTGGAGTGATTTCTGCTTATTTATGACTGGAACAGTGCTAGACAGCTCACGATCGTGAATTGAAGACATCTTTTCATTTGCAGACAATGTTTTTAACTACTCCCTTGTATCTTTTTTTTCATGGATTTATTGTTGCTACGGGAAATACTTCGAGTCTGAAGAGAAATGGAGTATGTTCCCACACTAATGGAAACTACTGTATTCTTGTGGTATACAGTTTTAAAGGAGCTCTTCATCCTGCAGTTACGTCACCAGTAATGAACACATTGACTCTGGGAAATGATGTTCTCCTAGTGATGGTGTAAACTTCTTGTAAATATGGCATTTTTAAGGAAAAGGAATGAAAAAGTTCTTTAGAAATGACTCAGGCATTTCAGATTAATTAATTATAATATGTGATGGCTTTTGAACTCAGGCTCTACCAACGTACTAGTAGCTGATTTATTGTTGATATACTGTAATGTGCTAATGTACTACTGATAGGTTTTAGCAGTGTGATTTTTATAGCTGTTGAATTGTTGTATTAAGCTTTGCATTGTTGCCACTGTGAATGGTATTACAGTTCCAAATCTGCACAGGAAGTTGAAGTAGTGAAGTTTTAAGGCCAAATCTCACTGTGGTGTGAAAAAGAGGAGAGTTAACTTTCTACAGTTATTTCAGGTGTAACACATATAGGTAAAGGTAAATAATAGGAAGGTAAAAATTAACAATGGTAATAATGGTGGAGTATATTTGGAAACAAAGGGCAAACTATCTCTGAAATATGTTTTGTGTCGCAGATTCTTAGAATGGCTTGGATTTAGGGGGACCCTAAAAACCATCTAGTGCCAATCCCCTGCCATGGGAAGGGACACCTTCCAGTAGACCAGATTGACTGAAGGCCCATCCAACTTGGCTTTGAACACTTCCAGGGTTAGGACATCCAGAGCTTCTCGGGGGAAGCTGTTCCAGTGCTTCATCAGCCTCACAGAGAAGAATTTCTTCCTAATATCTGATCTAAATCTCTGTACTTTCAGTTTAAAACCATTCCCCCTTATCCTATCAGTGCATGCTCATGTGAAAAACCCCTCTCCAGCTTTCTTGTCAGCCGTCTTTATATACTGGAAAGCTGCTCTGAGGTCTCCCTGGAGCCTTCTCTTCTCCAGGCTGAACAACCCCAAGTCCCTCAGTCTGTCTTCATAGGAGAACAGACTTCAGCCTTCTGATCATCTTCTTGGCCTCCTGTGAACTTGTTCCACCAGGTCCATGTCCTTATGTCGGGGGACCCAGAGCTGGACGTAGTAGTGCCAGTGGGATCTCACAAGGGCACAGTAGAGGAGGAGAATCACGGTCATGACCTGCTGATCATAGTGCTTTTGATGCAGCCCAGGACATGGTTGGCTTTCTGTGCCCTGAGTGCACACTGCCACTGTTGAGCGTCTCATCCACCAGCACCTTCTCCTCAGGGTCTCTCTCAGTCCATTTTCTGCCCAGCCATAATAAACTACTTAATGCATGCATTCTGATAGGATTTTTTTCTTGTATGAACGTGCTTGACTAACAGGAGGAGGTTAAAGAAAGCCATTCAAAACCACTGTCCCTTCAAAGTGAATGTTTTCAGTTATTTCTGGTGTTGGCCGTGATTGTCAGATGTTCACTTCTTGTCTGGCCATAATGTGCAAATTGACAGAGAATATAAAATCCAAAGATGCCAAGTAGTTCATTCTGTTAAAGAATGAGGAGAGAGAGAGAGTTTTATACCTCACTGGTGCAAAGGACTTTTTGCTAACTGAGAAGTGCAGGACTTCAAATGTAATGTGTATGAACATAATAGAGACATTTATCTACTTCTTGGACCAGGACAAACTTGGTTCTCATATAAGAGGGTGGCCAAGCTGTTCTCTGCTTAAGATAGGATAAAAAGATTTTTAACAAAAAAAAATTCTTAAAAATCTGGAAGGAGAGAGTAGCTGAGAAAATTAATCCAGAGGGCAGAGGACATTCAGGAATGTTGAAATCTTCGCATTTTTATCTTTAACTGGTTTGAACTAACTGTGAGCATCCATGGTGATCCATTTCTCAGGCAAGGATTTGACCCATTTATGAGCTGGGGCCTTGAAAGCCATCAGAGGTGTTCCAGCTTTCCCTCATCCAGCATGGTCAGAAAAGAAACCAAGTTGAATAGCCAATGTTTAGAGTGAGAACTTAACTTTCAAGACTTGGTAAGACAACAGGACCTGTGTCTGATCCCACGCTCTTTAGGACACTGACTGATTTCCATTGGAAGTTAGTTTAAGGCAAAAA
>VWZG01013355.1:216999-246646 GCA_013396735.1 Grallaria varia | reverse complement strand
AAAAAAAAAAAAAAAAAAAAAAAAAAAAAAAAAAAGAAAAAGACAAAAAAGTAATCAGATGATGCATTAACAAAATTTTTCTACGAAGTCACAGCATTTGTTTTGTTTTCTGAAATTTAGGATACATTTAGGACCCTGTTTTCAAGAGAAATCAATCTGATTTTAATTTTGTCTAAGAAATTCTGCAATATTATCCTGTGAGCAGGACCTAAAGTTTTGAAGGTTTCTGAAAGCATCCTTAGAACACAATTGAATGCTGTTTACAGCGGTTTTCCATAAAGGCAAGAAGGGTTCCCGTGAACAGTGGGTACTGAACTTGCAAGGCAGTTCTCCTGGTCCTACAACCATCTCTGCTTGTGCAGGGGCATAGAAAGAGAGAGAAAAAAAGAAAAGAAAGGAAAAGAAAAGAAAAGAAAAGAAAAGAAAAGATGAAAGGAAAGAAAAGATGAAAGGAAAGAAAAGATGAAAGGAAAGAAAAGATGAAAGGAAAGAAAAGATGAAAGGAAAGAAAAGATGAAAGGAAAGAAAAGATGAAAGGAAAGAAAAGATGAAAGGAAAGAAAAGATGAAAGGAAAGAAAAGATGAAAGGAAAGAAAAGATGAAAGGAAAGAAAAGATGAAAGGAAAGAAAAGATGAAAGGAAAGAAAAGATGAAAGGAAAGAGAAAAGAAAAATAGAAGGTGGAAACTTTTGGATTTGACTTCCCAAACCTGTCAGCAGAAGAACATGGCAAGTTAGCATGGACAAGCTTTACCTGAAAATGCTAGCATGATGCTTTGCATTCTTCCCAAATTGCTTTGTAACAGTGTCGGAATGAAATATTCAGACACAGATTTGAATTTCAGATAATATGAGCGTAGAATAGAATTTGCAGCTTGCTGTCTTCTGCTTCAAGAGACTAGAAGAAAATTGAGCTCATTAAATAGCATTAATACTGTTATTTTCAATAATGTTCTTTTGAACTGAGGGACTTTGCTATTTTTAAGAAAATCAGATCAGAAGTTCAAGTGCTAAGAGGAGCTATAATTGTAGTAAGCTTCTAATATAGTGAAGGCAACTTTTGGAACTGCAGCTAAAAGGGTGACTGTGACTGATCTAATGGCATTCGGTTGGAGCTACCAAACAGTTTATTAAAAGGAGAATCGAGGACAAGGAAGAGGTACTTGTATTGAAATTATTTTATGAGGGAGTAAGACAATATGTGAGCTGTATTTAGGCCACTTCATTTTCACTTGGCATAAAAAAGGCAGATGTATGCTGGTGTTGAGGAGTGAGGAGGAGAAATGCATCCAGCCACTGGGTGTCATCATTTGGAAGGCAGGGTTGTTTCCTTGTCTGCCTTCTACTGGGCATCTGGCAAACTGCTAATTTCATGATAATTTCTGATCATTTCATTGTGTGAATGATTGGGCTAGTCTTTAAAGGCTTCATAATTTTGTTACTAATTGTTTGATTTGTTAGTATGTGTTGAACATGACAGGTTTAAAAAGCAGAAGCTGTTGCTTCTAAAATCAACAAGGTTTTGTGTTATTTTGCAATCTTAAAACAAGAAAACTCAGGATTTTAAACAAATAAATATTACATATATTACATATAATTAAAGCATTAAATCTGTTATTTATATAGTTATATAATACTATACTATTAATATTAAAATATTAATTGAAAAATAATAGTTTAATGGGGGAGAAAATCTGACTAGTCTTGAAGCCTTGTAACTTGTGAATGGTAGTTTCTTCTGTAGTTTTGTTACAGATATATTCCACTTCATGGACCAAGGATCTGGGCCTATACAAGAACTCACTATTTGAGTTCTACTTGTTTCCTTATGTAGATAGTTGGCATTGGAAGAATGTTTAATGATTGGATATGTTTACTCAGTTAGTGGTTCTCATACTCTAGATATAATTCGGGGCTTTTAATATTGTTTTTCATAAGAATTCCCCTTTTATTTATACCTGCCTTCANATTATTTTATGAGGGAGTAAGACAATATGTGAGCTGTATTTAGGCCACTTCATTTTCACTTGGCATAAAAAAGGCAGATGTATGCTGGTGTTGAGGAGTGAGGAGGAGAAATGCATCCAGCCACTGGGTGTCATCATTTGGAAGGCAGGGTTGTTTCCTTGTCTGCCTTCTACTGGGCATCTGGCAAACTGCTAATTTCATGATAATTTCTGATAATTTCTGATCATTTCATTGTGTGAATGATTGGGCTAGTCTTTAAAGGCTTCATAATTTTGTTACTAATTGTTTGATTTGTTAGTATGTGTTGAACATGACAGGTTTAAAAAGCAGAAGCTGTTGCTTCTAAAATCAACAAGGTTTTGTGTTATTTTGCAATCTTAAAACAAGAAAACTCAGGATTTTAAACAAATAAATATTACATATATTACATATAATTAAAGCATTAAATCTGTTATTTATATAGTTATATAATACTATACTATTAATATTAAAATATTAATTGAAAAATAATAGTTTAATGGGGGAGAAAATCTGACTAGTCTTGAAGCCTTGTAACTTGTGAATGGTAGTTTCTTCTGTAGTTTTGTTACAGATATATTCCACTTCATGGACCAAGGATCTGGGCCTATACAAGAACTCACTATTTGAGTTCTACTTGTTTCCTTATGTAGATAGTTGGCATTGGAAGAATGTTTAATGATTGGATATGTTTACTCAGTTAGTGGTTCTCATACTCTAGATATAATTCGGGGCTTTTAATATTGTTTTTCATAAGAATTCCCCTTTTATTTATACCTGCCTTCATAGTTTTTTAAGTATTTTTTTTTTGCTACTGCAGAGAAATGGAAATCTTTAAAATCAGCCCTATGATTACGTGATAAGACTAGGTAGTAAAGGAGGAGAGTACACTCGAAGTGACTAACTTATCATTGTTGTCAGCCACCCATGCACCCTTGGCTCATCAAGAAAGATGCTGGCAGCTGTTTGTTTATGTTAAGAGGGGATGGCATTTATGTCTTGTGTTAAATCCTTGATTGACGTAAACTGCCTAAATCTCCTTAGGAAGAAACAATCACTGAGGGGCAGGATGGGTCTGGTGGGCTGGAGACGCCTCTCGAAGGCAGAGCGGTGTCAGGAGAAGCGCCTGCCTCGTGTCCGCGGCGCTGGTCGGGGGCGGCTCGCCGGGTGAGAGGGACGAGAAGCTGCAGCCAAAGGGTCCCTTTGCAGAGGGTCCCTCTGCACAGCCCTTACCGGGGGGCTGCATGGGATGTGCAAGGGAGCAAGCCCCGGGTCAAGGAGATTACTTCAAATGCGACTGCGCTTGAATTTCCTCTCGCAACAAGATAAGGAGTAAATTGTAAAAATAACAAATGTGAGGCAAAGTTAATTTTTCAGTTCTCTATGGGAATTTCCCTTGATGGATCAATAAACCCAGTGTTGTTTTGGGGTTTTTTTTATGAAAAGAATTGAAGCATTCTGCTTCCTGTATGTAATCCCACTGCCATGGCCTTAGTATTACGAGCGAGAAATGAACAACACACATCAATATGATGCACATTCAAATCCAACTTTATTCTCGACTTCTAGTGCTATATATACCCATTCCAGCATACACATTCCCACGCTCCCAAGACTACCCCCGAGTGGCTGGCTGTATCACAACACCTGCACATTGTTTTCCCATTATCCTGCTTGCATGTTCTGTTTTTCTACTTGCTTAAGCAACTGCTTTCCCACAGACTGACCTTCAGCTGAGTCTTGTCAAGACTACAAACACCTTCTTTCCCATGCCAAGTCGTGCTAATATCCCTTTAATATGGCAAAGGCTCTCACATCCCACCATGGAAAGAAGGGGACAAATTGAAAGGATGCTGCTTATTAGCAAGAATACCTTTCTGTCTCAGTTGAAAAAAAAATAAAACTGGTGGGTTTGCATTCATGACATGACCTGTTTCATAAACGTACTGGGCATGGTAGTGGCAGACTGGTCCCTGAGTATTTCCATTCTCTCGTGCACTGTTTCTCACATAGGCTGATGTTCGGGGTATCAGGGGATGAGAAAAACATAACCAAGGAGAGAGTGGGCTCTAAACCCTCCATCAAAAGGTATCTGTCACAAAATGTCCTGTAAAGCAGCTTTAAGCCAAAAATACTAGAGGCGTAGCACCTTCCAAATGATCTGACTTTTCCTTGTACCTGAATGATTTATAATCTTCATTACAAATTAATTTTTTTCAGGGCTGATCTAATAGATTACTACGGAAATAATTTTGCAATTAATCTTTATTTAGCTCTACTGGATTTCATACAGAAAAAAAGGATTAAGAATTTATTTTTTTAAGGAAACTATTTTCTGACAGCTCTCAGGTGAGGTTTCAGGTCTTTAAAACAAGAATTATATTAGTGTTTGATTAAATTACAATTTACGGGGTGTTTTAAGAAAATAGGATTTTGGAGAAGAGGGTTTCTTGCAGGTTTTTTTTTGTTTGTTTGTTTTTCAAGGTCACCAATTTAGGAGAATAACAGAATAAGTTGAGCTAGAATGATTTTAAAAAAAGGAAGGAAAATCATATTGATTAGGAAAAAAAGGTCAAAATATGGTGAGAGCAGCAAACAATATAGAGGTAGAAGAAATACAGCCATGTTTGATTGATGCAGAAGTTGTAATCTGAAACACAAACAATCAGAAAAAAGAAATTCTTGAAAGGTCATCTGATTTATAGGTATTCTATAGAGGTGCGATGTTTGGTATCTTAATGTTTTGAGATGTACTGAAGTGGTAATTGAGAATACTGGTTTTGTATCTGTAACTCGGGGCTTATTGTTGTCAGACACCACAAAACTCTTCTGTTTTTCTGTCCTGGCAGCAACATTTGCACAGAACATGTTGGAAGACAGCACAGTCTGATAAGCAGTGCTTCATTTCTGACATCTGTGTGCTATTAATGAAACAAATATGGAACAATTAAAAATTTAGTCTGCAAGATGAATTTAGTTTCTAATATTTTAAAGAAGAGGTGTATAAGATGAATTCCATGTTTCTTTACCATGAAGAGCTGGGAAAGGGATGTCCCTCCTCCCTCTCTCAGCCTCAGCTGTGGGGAGGGGAGAGGGTTTTTGGGTGGGCAGAGCAGCACTGAGCATGCTGCAGCCGTGCATCAGTTTCAAAATCATTTCTGTAGTGAAATATGCTCTTTTAGAAAATACTTGCATTTGATTCATTCTCTTTTCTTCTTTAATCCCCTTCCCTTCTTTTATTAGTTACGTAAGAAGCCTAATTGTTTTTACAATTCACGTTATTTCTTTTCTACAATGTATTCACCTCTCTGCATCATGAGCTAATCCAAAATATCTCTTATGTACCAAAAATAGCAAATGGGAGTTTTGTATTCTGTTTTGGTTTGGTTTTGTGTTATGTTTTGTGTTCTTTTTTCTAGAAGCTTCTTTCCAGCAGCCTCTTGTCTAAATAACTGCCCAGCAATCCTGTGGCACTCCCCAGATCTGGGACACAAAATCATTCCCTTAATTCCTGTCTCTGATTACTTTCTGATTCCGACCAGTCTCTGGGGCTGAAACACACAGATTTCCTATGTTTGATTTGCTGTGCCACTGAAATCTTTTATCGGCCAAGAATAAAAAAACAAACAAAAGAACTGCACACCCAAACCTCTTCTCTCTGCAGCTGGACAAGAGGGGGCATAGTCTTGAGTAGCCATACGGTTTGAAATTCTCCTCAGGTGATCCAAAGTGAACATGTGCTTTATTTTGTATTACATTATACTGATCTGAATATTTCCTGTGTTTAAAAAGTAAGGAAATTCTATGTGGAAAGGCAATGAGAAAGGAAGCCGTGGTTGGGATGGGTCCGTATCAGGGAAAATTTGTCTTAAAGAGATTTATAGAAATAAACCCAGTTGCAGTAAGATAAATATGTATTTTTCCCGATGGAGGTATTCAGCAATTCTAAATCTGTGTATAAAAATGCCTGGAAGTGTGACAGAATTGTATGTAACCAGGTCTTAAACAGACATCAACGGCATTAAACTAACCAGGCGTTTCGATGACTGCACTGCATCCAACACACTTCTGTTTTGTAAATTTCCTTCTACATACTTTACCAAAGCTTTATGGAAATAATTAACAGAATACAAATTAAAAAGTCAGAAGATTCAGAACAGAAATAAGCTGATATTGGCAGTGCTCAAATTTGCTGGAGTCTCAGAGCCTTTAAGAGACCATGGGAGATGCTCCGTGGGCAGCTAGTGGCCTGGCTCTGCCTGCTGGGGGGACAGGAGTCTGTCTTTTGAAAGAAAACTCTGGATGAGCAGGTGAGGATATAAAATTGAAATGCTTGAGTTGGCTACGAAATGATGAAACAGGTGAAACCATCACCTGAGGGCATTTTGAAGTACATTTGTGGCCAGAAATGGGGCATGGCTTTGCCTGCAGAAGTTACTGACACTGTCTAGTGCTAAGGCTGTTTCTGTTTGTGGGAGCTGAGGAGCATCAGAGGTTTCCTGGCAAAGGAGCACAGCTCTGTAGGTTTGTCAGAGCAGTCCTTGCTGTGCCTTTGGCCAAGACTAACCCGCAGTCTTCCAGGCAGTTCTTTGGCATCACTTGTAGACAGCACAGGCCAGGTAGTATTTCTGTGGGACAGTTTGGATTCAACCATCCTCTTCTGAAGGGGAAGAGAGGTAGTTGAATACTATGGACTTGGCAACTCCAGGCCACTTGGCTTTGGTTCAGATGAATGGTCCAGGCATGTTTGCTGCATTAGACCCCAGTAAGAGGAGCCAGAAGTTTTATCCCATGACAGTAGACACCAATTTATCTTCTGGGATCCTGCAGTGATTGCTCTGCTGACTGCTAGGAGTGGACCAGGAGACCAGTGATCCCAGAGGAAAAGTCCTGATCTTTCTCCAACCTTGCAGGTACCTCCATTTTTATTAAGAGGTATTTCTGCTCCTGCCCTTTTATGAAACATGGCATTTGCACAGTCAAGACTACATTTTAGCAATCATTTTTTAAGTCATGTTGTGCTTGATAATTCAAATAGTAGAAGATGTTTTGCGAAATAATTTTCTTTTTTTGACTGAACAGCTGATCTGAAATGCAATCAGTGGTATTGCACTGTCAAAAAATCTTATGACTCTTTGATCTTCATATTCTTCATATTCTTCTACTTTTGAAAATAATACTTTAATAAATACATTCTGTGTTGAAAATGAAACTTTTCAAACAAAATACTGGTGTACAGCAAAGTTAAACAAGAAGTGCAGTGTGTACTGCAACTTCTGGCTATGGGCGAAATCGGGTTTAAAAGCAGGGTATATCATGTCCTTGATTCATGGAGAATATTAAGGAAATAAACATGGGGAAAAATGGACTGAATTATATTAGGCAGGAAAATAAAATAACACTATCAGCTGAGGTCTCTGTTTACAGAGATAATGTAACTTTCTGGGCAGTTCCTGCTGTCATGGGCAGTTCTTTGTGCCTTTTTTTTTTTTACTGTGTACAGTCATGTAAAGGGAATGCCTGCACTTAGTACCCCACATTTGGTTGTGGTGTTTCTAGGAAATTTGTGCTCTAACACAAAAACAGGTTGCTTTTTATTTTACCAGAGGGAAAGCTAAGTCCTTGATCACAAAACAAAACAAAACCAAACAAAACACAACAAAACGAAACAAAACCCAGAGTAAAAAGAGAAGAACATAAAAGGAATGAAAAGGAAACTTTATTTAACACCAGCCTCCTTCCCTGGAAGATTTTGCAGAGGTATCTCTAAGCCCTGAAGCCTCAGGAGCAGCTTAGCACCACGATGCTTCCTAGGGGTCATATTTTATATCAGCTTTTAAGCTGACTTGGAATATTGAAGAGTTCAGTTCTTTCTTTCATACCTTCTATTATTTTCACTCTTGACATAAAGTATGCTGTACTAAGTTAGATCAGTTAGATCAGAGATTTATCTAGCTGTTTGCAATAGTAGTCAGTAGCAGAAATAGAAATATAAGCGCAAGGCAAGTGGGTAGTGGATACCCTTTCCCACAAGTTTATTCTCCATGAGTTCTGGCACAAGCACTGCAGCCATGGTTTTATTTCTAAGGTTTATTTAATGTGTGTTCACTGGCTCTCAGTGGATTTGTTTTCCAAGAATGTGTTGTGTCCACTCACTTTTTGGGTCCAGTTCTGTCCTTTGCTGTGAATGCTATTTACTCAATAGCAATATGGTTTCTGAACTTACACTGCAGATGGTCGTGATGGCTCAAGTTCTTTCTTCCAGAGATTCCTTACAAGAGGATCTCTTCTTGTCAGCTGTTCGGAGGGGAGGCGCTGATACTGGGAGCAGCAGGCTTTCTCTTGCACACCAAACTGTGGTGCTGCAGGCAACAAAAAGGATTGCATGCTCCAATTTCAAACACTGAGGAGGTATTATGTCCCCTTTTGCCCATATTCTGCCTGCTGAAAGTCTCATCTGCAAAGTCGGGAAAAAAGTTCTCTCCATCTTACTTCTTATGGTGAGGATAAATTTTTGAAGCTATAGAGAATACTAGTGATGAGCTTCTCAGAAAATTAAAAAACCCTAAGTTAACAATACAGGTTTCAGAGCAATACAGGAGGCCTGAGGCCCAAATACTCAGGGGAACAAAGAGAAGAAAAAAATACATATAACGTAGTAGATCAGTAAACATTAATCTGTCTGAGTGCTAAAAAATGTAGGAGCTCTCTGAGAATGAGAATATGATTATGTGAGGACAAGGGAATTCAATTAACATTAATCAAATGCTTAATTGCTTTATTTTGCATTCTAGTCTTCTGTCAAAGTCGGTTCTGTGTGTAATATATTGTAGTTTAAATTCAGTATGACTGCATTTTTTATCATTCTTTCCCTGCTTACCAAAAAAACCCCAAACCTACAGTGTTTGTAATTATTAAAAAGAGTAAGTTAGCATTCTTTTTGCTGTGTTACATTGTTTTCCTGGTCCTATTTAGGTGTCTTAATTGGCAAGTAATTGCTTTCCTAATCCAGATAAGTAGTGTTGAACTGTGAATTGCAAAGTGCAGTGCCTTTTAGATTCATGGATGGAGACTCTGCTATTGTTTGTGAAGGATCACTGAAAATTCTGCATCATCAGCCTAATGAACTACAATTTCTGTCTGTACAGAAAGATAATCTCAGGTATTTGTAGGCTGTAGTATTCTGTGATAAATGGTTTTCCAATTGAGAACATGAAATAAATAGATGAGAGTGTGAATAATCCACTCTTATTGCATTGGTAAGAGTTGAGAAAATATTTTTAAAATAGCATATTTTTAGTCCTTATAATGAACTGTTGTAATGACCTATTTTTGCTATAATCTTAGAGGCTGTAATCTGAAGACTTCTCTGATTCCCTATAAATCAGAGCACCTTACTGGGTAGTAGTTCTGGCTTATCTATTCATTTCAGCAAGACTTTTTTTCTGTAGTAGTAATGATGAATTCTTCACAAGGATTTAGTGTTAATCCTGTTAACATTTTATTGTTTGTGGAATTACAAGGATGGATATAGATATCCTTGTGTGTTTTTTTTTTTTAATTTTTGGTAGGGGAAAAAAGGCATCTTAACAGGGATTTGTAATAGTTCTTCACTATAGGAAAATTATGCTCAAAAAGAAAGTAGATTATAGCAGTTCATCATACTTCTACATTCCATATAGCTTGAGGGCTATTGTGTGGGGAGTTTTCACTATTTGATAGCAGTCTCTTCCAAACTTCACTGTGAGTTGCACATAAACAAATATGCATTCACTCTTGTATTGTCAGTTGCTTTGTGTGGGCTCTGTTATGGTGTGCTGTGTCTTTTGTACTTCAGTATTAGGTTGCTTTACTGGCTGCTCAGTAAGATCATGTAATACTCTGTATACTTTGCATAAAAATAATGTAGGAGAAGAGTACTGACCCTGGACCTTCTCCCTTCGAGTATTTCCAGCCATGGTAATAGTGGTCTGGTGTTGTTTTTATCCCCCATTCAGAGATGAATATTAATTTGCAAAGCACAAAAGTTAAAAAAACCCTACACTGGAATACACTGGGGGTGTATGTCATACAAAATTACAGTATTTATTTCATTATTTTCTTGGAGAATATGTATTAGTTTTTCCAAATTACAGGTGTCTGTTAAACAAAAATCAATTTAAACACACAGAAATTGTGTCTGCTGGAACTTGCATAGTTGAAATGGGCCCCAGATGTTGCAGTTATGTAAGGGCCTAATCTAAAGCCAAACGAAAAGAGCCTTGTGGGCTTCAGATCACGCCAATAAGAACATTTTCAGAAGAATTAACATTGAAGGAGATTGCAGTAAGCTAACGTTGTCTGTAGCTATTATAAGTACAAAATCGAAATACATGAGTGGAGGGCTGTGCCTTTTTCACTGTGGATGGAGTTAAATTTGTATTTTGAAGGAGGAAAATGTGGCATGGATTACCCTTAGTTAAAAAGAAAGTCTTCATTTAAACTTTATGTATGTATGTATTTTAAAAGCTATCATTTTTTCTGTTTGCTTATGTATTTGCGTGGGAGTAGTTAATTACCAGTATTTTGAATGTGAGATACCTATTGTGAAGTGTATGTCTTTTCTGCTTTTAAACTGAATATTACATTGCATAGATATTGCTTTGCATTACAGACTAGAAATCAAACTCACAAAGGGGGTTAGGCCCTTGGTAGGTTATCTCACAAGGTTTTGCAGTGATCTGGGCTTGTTCCCCCTGTCACTACTAGCATCATAGCCCCTGCTTTTGTTTTCTTTAGCCATTTCATCTTACTGACCCTGAAAAAACCCCCAAAAAAACCCACAACACAAACAAAACATGCAGTTTCCTCCTAAGCCAGGTATGTCACTGTCTTAGAGGGGTCTAACAAGTGCTGGGGCCAGCAGAGAGCAGGGAAGGGCCTGCTGGGTGGGGCTACCAGGGATGGGGCAGGAGTGGAGAGGACCAAGAGCTCTGCTCCCAGCAGCGGCGTTAATTTTTTTTAGATTTAAGTTTAGCTGTTTTATGTGATGTTTTGGTTTTATGTGTTGCACTCAGATTCCTGTAAATTTGCTAACACATCTCTCAGTGCCATCAGGGAACTTAAAATTTCATCTAGTGCTGAAGTTCCTTCTCTGCAGAAATGTAAATCAGACTGTAGGTGCGCTGTGAATCCTGCTTGCCTAACCAACACCTACCCTTGCAGTACCGTTGTACACTGATCCTGCTTTGTGGATCTCGCAGTAAGGCAGCATCATGTGAAAATGGGACCAGTGGAAGTCCATATTTTCTGTTCAATTGATTTTTGGCAAAGCAGTGTGTATTTGAAGTCAGGAAGATCAGCATCCAAAAAGATGCAACACTTCACTCTCGGATGCAGCTGAGGGTCTCAGGAGAACCACTTTGTGAGACAATTTTTTTCAAGTTAGCTGGTCAAAAATGAAGAATATCAAGGTGCAGTTCTTGGTAAACCAGGCACTCTTATTCTGCATTTCAACTGTAAAACACAGCTGTGAACTTTTTCTCATAGTGGGTATCTAGTCAGGTCAGCTTGCCCTTATTAAAAAACACCCACCAAATTCTTCCCTGTTATTACTAATAGCACTGCTGGTTTGACTACTCACCTGTTTCAAACCTATTTCACAATATTTAGGGGTTACAGAATTTTCTCCTTTATTCTGTGACAAATTTTCATCTGGAGTCCTCTCTCATTTACAGTAAATAGTTGACTTTTCATTGGACCCGGAGACAAAACCAAGAGATTGACTTTTTATCTTGTACTGAAGAAACTCCTCCTTAGAACAGGAAACCCTGTTCATGTCCTTTGCTCAAACTGGGCAGAGTGTAGTTGGAAAGCAAACAGCAATCTTACAGCCCAGCCCCTGCTGTGCTGGCTGAGCACCTGGGCTACTGTCTTTTGTTAGAAGTACCAGCCAACTGCTCCCTCAGCATCTCACCTGGAGCTCTGCCGTGTCACTGTGCAAACAGCAAATGGACTGGCCCTTGGGTACAGATCTGAGAGGGACGGATGAAACTGAGAAACTTCGTGAACTTTGACATGAGCTAGGGCACTGAGCGGTCTCCTGCTGACAGGACTTGGGTAGATCTGCATGTTTTCTGTGGAAAGGCTGTTGCAAAAATTTAGAAGGTCTGAGTTTGGGTTGTTTGCTGCTGAATTACTGACTCTCTGTGGGTTTTGACTAATTCTCATGTCTTCTCAACAAAAATTTTTTTAGATGCCAAAATTCATATATATCAACTTTGCATAGGAATAAACTGTTCTACTGCCTTGTCTTGATAAATAAATAAGGGATTTTAGTACCTTGATGCCTTTTGGAAAGACTCTGTGTCTTCTAAAAGGGGAAAGCAAACTCTTCTGAAGCTGAATCTTAACAAATGAGAAGAACTGGTAACCTATGTCAGTTATAGGCATGGCAAATGGATAAATATTCACCTACAACTAGGAAAAGGGAACAGTTTGGAGCGTAGTTAACTCAACCTGAGGTCTTTGTGTGGGATACTTGGATACCTAAAGGGTATCTTGGAAGCATGAAGTAACATTTTGAGAAATCATGTAAGATTGATGAAGTGCTTGATGACAATAAAAGAAAATGTGATATCACAGGTAACTAAATAAAAATAAATGCATTGTCTGCCTTTAAAATGGGAAGAAAAGGAGAAATAGAAAAAAATTATATATATGTATGCATTAGATTTAGACATGTAGATTTACAAGTTGTCATGCATTACCTGTTCATGCATATATCCATCAGAAAATGTTGATAACATAATTAATAACGAGACAGAATTACAGTAAATTGCCTTAATTTATTTGCCATATGCTAAGCGTGCCCACATGTCCACATGTGGATCAGCTGATGCACAATAACATGGTGGTGAGAAACATTACTCATATGTCTTAAGGTTTTGTCAGCTGCTAAATTATTGACTGTATGATCTCTAACTACTCGTTTTTGATCTGATTTGTCAATAAGACCTTTATAGGCTGACATCCATCTTTAACTTGGGGTGGAAAGAGGCAGAGTGCAGATATCTTGTTTTGTTAGACAAAGAGACAAAACCAAAAAAAGTTAAACTTTCACAAGCAAACTTCTATTAATATGTTACTAAGTATTTAGTTAATCATTGCTTCTGTTTTCTGATGTGCTTAATGGCATTTATAGTCCAAACACAGTAAAATTTCATAAAGTTGAGTTTAAAATTGAGACTTCTGATGAAATCTCTATTTAAATGTAGAATATTAAGATTTAAAGGCAACTTCGCCATTAGAGATATACAGGATTAAAGAATGAACTAAAATAGTAATAATTGGATTGTGTTCCTGTCCTCTTAGTAGGACATTATATTTTTCTGTAAGGGGTTGAAGATCACTCACTTTTGTTTTTGTTACTTACTGTATACTAGTTCCATGATTGTATACTCAGAAGTTAAAAATAAAAAACAAAAACTAATTAAAAAAAAAAGGAGGAAAAATAGGTGATTTCTATTCTATGGCTAAAAGATTTAGGGAAATTTTGAAACTATATGATTGGTACAGGCGAATTTTTCTATTGCTATTTCTGAAGTTTAAATCATCTTATTAACTGTGTTTTCTACTACAAAGTTTTTTTGTTTCGATATTGTGATACCAAAATTTGCTATGATGACAGCATGGTCTTGAAAGCTTAATTCAGTATTCTGTAAAATCTGCTGAAGGGCAGAAAATAAGCCTCTGGAATGAGAGCTGCCCTGTCCTAATTGTGCTATTCCAGCTGGGACTGTGATTGTGTATTCTTCAGAGTAGTTCTGATTTGCCCCAAGGTATTTCTGTCCCACAGCATGTGTTAAACTTTTTAAGGATAATAACTTTGCCAAAAAGCTAGCTTAGTAATTTTACTGTAAAACCACTGACATTATTAATACAGGATTGCATCAGAAATTGCTATACTTCTCACAGCCTTCTAAAATTGTATTCGCTGAAGTTTATTGTTTGCTACCTTGGAAACTGGTAGTTGTTTCAACATTTTGAGTTTAATAATCCATCCTTAGAAGTTCCTTATGGAAGTCAAAATAAATTATGTAAGAGGTTGTTAATGTCCTGTGTATTTTTCTTTGCTGAATCTGTTTCACATAAATAGAAATGTCTGTTTCATGAGAAATAAAGGCAAGATTTCTACTTATTTAATTGTCTTTTGGCATCCAAACTGAACCTCATAAGAATACTAAACTCTGAAACAGTGATAAAATTCCAACAATCCTGCATTCCCATACTTCCCTAAAAGAAGGAGAAAAAAAAAAATCAGGAAAACAACAGCAAACAAACAACCACCTGATCAGGTATTAATCAAAATTCATTTCTTGTTTCAGTGAGTGAGCTAGAATTGTTAACAATGTGGTAAGCTAATAATATAAATAAGAAATCCCATTTTATGATTATAACTTTATATTGACTGATCTTGGTACTACACCTTAAAAGTGGTTGTGTAAAAATATGTGTAGAAACCAGTTAATATAAATGGAAGCCAGTCTGAAGTCTTTGTTTAAAAGGAAAAAAAATATTTGATTCCTATTGTGGGACAAGTAGGTCTGCCCTTCCCTCTCCAAGTACAAGCTTTACAGAGTCTACTCCCAAAGTCTGTGTTAAGAGTTTGGCCTCTGGAAATAGCCAATGTTTTCAGCTCTCATGGACCATCGTTTGGACTGGTTGGACTTCACAGAGCTTTGCTTGTCTTGCATGCCTGTTAAAGACTGGTCTCAAGGTGTAGGCAGAGGAGAAGATTGCCTAGCTCGCAGAGCAGCTGGAGCCGGAAGAATGTATGTGCTTGTTGCTACTCTGAGGAGCCACTGCCTCAGCATTCATTATCTCAGTGGCAGAAAGCGGCTTCTCTGAAACTCTGTATCATTCCTTGCCTGTTGCTGCCTGCTCCTGTCTCCTCTTTATTACACCTCCAGGACCCTTGGACCAATAGAAACATGTATCTTTCCTTCTTCTTTACATCTAACCCGTGCTCTTATTTTAAGCCTTGACCTTAATCTTGCAAGTTCTTAAACTCATTACGGGCAATAATATTATGCATGTGAGTTTTCCTGATTGTTTCGCTAGGCTGGTGATTGCATGGAAGTATTGCCATGCTGATACATCTAATGAGGGGTTTTTAGGATGGCATTTTATATAAAGAATCATGATTAAGGTTCATTTGTATGTATCTTCTACCATAATAGATCTTCTATATTAATTATAGTTAAGCAGAATTTTCGTCTTAAAGGGAAAATCTCCAACTTAAATTGATATTTAGAGCTTGAAATTGTAGTGCATAATATCTCTGGGAGTTGGGGAGAGAAAAAAAGATCTGTATCCACAAGCATCAATACATCGATTTTTGCAGTGTTTATGTTCAGATGCTTCCCCATGGCTTGTTTCTGGCTGCACAGCCAGTTGTGTGTTCACAGGGGCCATGCGTGCTGCAAGGCATGCGTCTGAGGTTAATAAGATGTTATGTTACTCCAGCAAGTGTGCAGGCTTCCTTCCTCCAGCGCCTGACGTCACCAAGAGCACGGAGCCCTCCCACTCCTCCTTGCTAATTGATGGTGACGGGCTCTCTGCTGAGCCGTAACCTAACATAGGCGCCGAATCAGATCAACAGCTGAGAGAAATCGCCAGCAAACAGTCCTGCTCCATATTGACAAAAGCTGAGCCCTGTAAACCAGGCCTTAGATGGACAAGTATTTCACATAATGGTCAGTGCAGGCTGACTTGCTGAAGTTTTCGCTGGTGCACTGCTTTGTGTTGGAGGTTTTGCTCCTGTGAGAAGTGTTGCTGCTGCTGGAAGGGCTGGCCTGCTTGGAGCGAGGCTGACATGCTTGACAGACGCCTGATGTCTCCTCAAACTAAACACATTGCTCCTGGGGTAAGCATATGCGGAAGCAGTGCAGGCCAGATGCTCGGGAGCCCTTTAATTTTACAATGTGAGGTAGAGGCTGGCTTGCGAGTTAACTTAATTACAGTTAAACTGTTTCGCTTTGCTCTCATCTAGCCAAGCTGAAATGTTGTTGAGAAATGTGCCAGCCTTTTTGTAGGAGTCCAAAGTATACTTTTGAGCTTCTTTTTTAAAAACATATGAACTTGACTTATAATGTTGAAAAACTGTAAAAAAAGAAATTGAGTTGAGGGGGAGGGAAAGCACGTGCAGGTGGCTGCTCCTGACAGCTTCTGTCTATAACCCTATTAAAGTCGTTAAAAAGAAGTAACTTGCTGTTTGTTCCACGATTTTGGGGATTGTGCTAAATTGTTTTCTTCTCCATATGAGAGCAATGGGACTCTCTGCTGGCAGTAGCTTGAAGTACATTCTCTTTACAGACACAAATCTTACACTCTATTATTTTTGTTTGGGTGAGCTTGTAGCACGCTCCTGAGTTTTGTTTGGCAGCATTTGACCAGGCACATGTATCTTGAGACCAGGGACTTATAATAGAAGATGTCCCACAACAGCTGTGCTTGTGAAATAAAATAAAAATAGATGACAAATACTACTTTCTAAAGTTCTAATAGATGCGCTTTGTTTTCATTTTTGCACAGTATAAAACAAAGGAAGGAGATCAAAATAAAATTAATGTAAGCGTAACTTTAAGCCAAATGTTTGGCTGAAGCTTGCTGCTTTCTATGACATTTATGAGATATTTGAATACAGTTGCAGTAAAAGTACCATAAGCATGACAGTAGCTTTCCAGAGTTATTATGAGAAAACTCAGGGACACTGTCTTGTGTAACAGCTGCTCCACAGCTTTTTTCTAGAAGGAAATCAGATTTGGGTCATTCTTATTCCTGGATTATTTAGGGATATCCACACAGGAAGCTAAATAGTTACTGCTAACATCCATTCTGTTCTCTTATGGACAACTTTTCTTTATGGACAACTTTTTACTCCAATTAGAATGTGCTTGTATGGTTGTGGGGGGAATAATGCAACTGTGAGTCTTACAGGAAGTGTGCCATGAAGTGGGAGAGTGTACAATTACGATCTACAACTCCACGGGCCATGTTTTCAGCAGGGATGTTCACAACAGTAGAAATTAGCTACTAATAGAATCACAGAACCATTTAGGTTGGAAAAGACCCTTAATATCATCAAGTCCAACTATAGCTATAGCTGCCGTTAGTCTTTACTTACCTAATTAATACATATGTAGTTAAAAGCTAAAGTTTTTATGTTTTAATTTATATATAAGCAATTATTGACACCTCTGATGAATTAGCATATTTTGAGATTCTCTGACAATCCCAATACAATTATAAATTGGGAAAAATTGGAGCATAATTTTTTTTTTTCCATGGGAAAAGACTGTAAAATGAAACAAACAAACAAACAAAAAATCAAATGGGAAAATAGGGTTTTCCAAAAGAGAAACAACCTGATGTTAGAACTTAGCACAAATAATGTCCATATTTCCATGCAACATTTTCATTTTTCTGTCTCTTGGTTGTCAAATAATGTCACCAAGGAGAAGGTGAGTTTGATTTGTCTGGGCTATAGAGTAAAATGAAGCTTTCCCCTCAAATCACAGCATGAAGTCCAAGTCATATTTAGCAAGATCATAGAGGTCCTGTTAGATGGAGGAAGAAGTTCCTGTTTGACAGGGTGAGGGGATCACAGTGGGTGGTGCTGTGGATGTACAGCCCTTGTGAACTGAGAAACAGCAATAAAGCAGGATAGGTGAAGTGAAGCACTGGTGGCAAAGGATAAAATGGATTCAACCATGTTTGTTACATGGATTTCTCAGCATTTGGTCAAACCTTTTTTCAAAGTGATAGTTGGTGACCATTCTTGACACGTTTCTTCAGTTTTATCCTAGTCTCTAGATGTGCCATGAGGGGAAGACTATTTGCTTTGCTAATGTGAATTTTGGCTGTAGTCACTTCTTGTTCAGAAGCATTTTACAGAAAGCTATGCTTGCAAATTAGCTTTGTTTTTTTTTTAGCAGTACTAGTCCTACAACATTATCTAATTGAAAACATGAATTGTTTAAGTGTCTGTGAGGAAAGTAGTTGCAAAGATTAAAAAGGAGATATAGCTTGAGAACTTTCATATTTCTTGGCGTGAATAATTAAGTAAATGGATTATTGATCACAGTCTTTAATGACAGTTGTTGCATGAATGGTGGATACAAATTGTATAATTGACCAGAAATTCAGATGACTGTTTTATGGGTATGTTTTTCTTAATCCCCGAATTTTAGGATGTCCCTTGTAACAGGTTGACCTCTGATGTATTCAAGTTAATATAGAATGTTATAGTAGGATGAAATAAAATAATGTTTATTGCATAGCCTTCAATACATTTTCACCATCACAACACTCCTTGTAACATAGAAGCTCTCCAGTATGGAATCTTTGGTGACTGCCAGAAAATGTAAGCACATCAGGCTTACATTCTGTACAGTCCCCTGAGGTTGTCATTTTGCCCTCACCCTCTATGCAGAGACGTGGCACCCTGCCTTTTTCCAATCTACCCAAATTTACCTGAAATTATGTTTTTTGCATCAATGAAATACATATTTGCTGCTGCTATTTTTCATTCAGTTTTCAAGTTGCAGTGAACAAGCCTAGGAATTCATGAAATTGGAAGGCCAAATTCTGCTCTTTACTTCCCAGGCTCCATGGTGCGGAAGTGCAGCAAAAAAGGTGTGTAAAAGGAAGGGAGGTAAAGTGCCTTGAAACTCTGATTGCATTCAGATATCCATTTTATACACTATTAAAGTTATATACAGGAGATGTCAGAATTTTGAAAATAGGTTGTCTAATTCATGGCTAGGCTTCGCGAACGAAGATTTGGGAAGGGTTCTACCCACCCTTGCTAAGGTTGTCTAATTACATATGAATATAAAAACTTCTGCAATATTTTAATTACTGATCCCTAAAGTCCTTTATTGTAAGTGCAGTATTTCTTTACAAATTTCTGTGCACTGCTGGTACTGCGTGTACATTGCACAGAAGCCTGGGGTTTATACCATACTTGTAACTGCTTAATAACAGCAACCAGTGTTCTGTGACAACGATAGTTTGGAAATTTTCTGACTGACAGATTAAATGTTTACATTGCTGCTCATGCCATCATCTTATATTTAAACAAGCTGCTGAGTATTAAAGTGTATGGACAGTCTTTGTATAACAGCTCTGATTTTTTAGGTTTATTTCCTAAGACAAGATTTATGCAATCCCACTTTCCATCTGTTAGTTGTGCTTCTCAGGAACTTCAATCCAATGGCCAATTTAAATCAGCCTTGCAGAGGTCTCCAAAGTACTGAGTGATTATGACAGACCTGCTTGGGGGCTGGATGGAGCTGTTAAGGCCATTTTCTTGACATGCTAGCGGGGGAGACGTAAGGCACTCGGGGCTCCTCTGGCATCCAAAAGATCTCAGCCAGCCAGCCAAGGAGCATGCCTTTAACTCTGGAACAGCTGAAATGAATGTTGCCTCTTGTTCAACCAACTCCTGGAAAGGAAAGAGAAGTTTGGGGAGGGGAGTAGAGCTGAGGGTACTGAACATGTGGTGTGTAGGGAAAATGAGAAAGAGCTGAAGGTACCGTGGAGGTGTGTGTGGGAACCCAACCTTCATTTCTTCTGCTGTCACAAAACAACTTGTTTTTCTGAAGCTCATTAATGATACATTGCATTTTGCAGTATTTTAGTGGATATAAGGATCTATTTTTTCCTGAATATTTTGAGGCTGCCAAAAGGATGCTGTCAGATTTATGATTGATAATATTCATCCCTTAAAAATTATTAGCTTGTTAATTAATTGTATTAATGGAATATTTTTACTGGAAAAATACTATTTTAAAGCTCTGCTAGCAATTCTAGATTTAAAAGCTAAATTTCATTTTAAGTAGGCTCATGCTGGTCAAAGGATGCCTAAAGAAAGACTGGCTTGCAGCTGCAATCATTGTAACTTGGTGTCTTCTCAGTTTGACAGAGTCCTCAGTGTTACCATTGCTGTCCATATGCTACACAGAATTGTCTTGTTCGTGCACAGTTCAGGATCTCAGTTCATCAGGACAGAGTTTCCCTGAAAATCTCTGTGACCAAGACATACTTGGTTTTAGTTTTCCTCTCATTATAAACCTTACAGCTGTGGGTTGGACTAAAACACCTTCAAGGGTCCATTCCAACACAAAATATTCTATGATTTTCCTTGTTTGTTTAAACAATATTCAGTTTCTGAGAGTTATTTGAAAGATTCTGGTTATTTCTTTTCATGTCACATTCACATATACTTTATCATTCTTTTTATAAGATAACAATGAAACAAGTATTTTCTAACCATAGTATTATTTGAAGAGTAATCTCTTCAGTACTTGCTCTCCAGAAACTTGTAAATGACGAGATATATATGAGGTACAGGAAAAAGTAATGTTTGAACTTTTAAAATACTGCTTTTCAGCAATATTTCCAATTTGTCTCGGGAATGGGGTCACTTGGTATGTAAGAAACAGGTTAATGCTTGATTATATAATAGTTTTAATAGCTGATGCTGTGGTGGGGTGCTAGAAAAGTCGCTTTCAAACTAAGCACTTTGATAACTTTCTGCAAAATTCAAAGTAAATCACTGAGTCCCCAGAACATCATGTGATTTTCTGGATGAATGTTTTCTGTCAAGAAATTGTGATCGGATTCTATCGCTGTGATTTCAGATGGATCTCCCAGCTTCATTAGAGTTTGTATATACATAAACAAAGCAACTAGCATCGTAATTGCAGAAGTATTTAATTTTAGGAGAAGTTTAAGATGTTGGAACTAAGCTGCTTGAGAGAATAATTTCCTTATTAAATTTTAAAAACAACTTTCTGCATTGATGCTGGTTTAGCGTAAATCAATTATTCCATTCATTTCATGCACAACATGATATGCAACTCCAGTTCAGTTTCATGAATTTAGGGAGGAGCTTGGAATTCAAAATACTGACAACTACCGTATTAAGATCAACAGTTATGGATTTGATTAGAATTCTTATATTGTTGACTTTTTCACCATGTTAAATCATTTCTCTATTATTAGGTGGAGTTTCTCATTGAGTTCAGAAATCCTCTTCTAACTCACCTTAGTATCATAGATTTGTACCTAAAAAAGATAGTGGAGGATGACTGCAGGATCACAGGAACAGGTTCACCTTTAAGACTCTTAACTAGGATGCAGAAAATGCCTGAAAGCCTTTCTTGGAGTATCAGAGTCCTGCAGTGTTGGACAGAGAAGGCAAACCCCACACAGAAATGCAGTTTGTGGTGTGCTCTTTGCTTGGGTGCATGAGCTTTCAGTACTGTCAGCACGGGGGAACCAGCCTGTTCAGAGAATTCTTTTTATGAACACTGTGAATTGTAGCAAGAGGAGGGGGAAAAATGTACTAAACACAACAATGTAATTGAAAAATCACATTGTTACACTGGTCTAGATTATAACTGGGTAAAAACGTGTCCTTTCAGTGTAGAAGAAGGAAGACCTTTCCACCTTGCCCTAAGTATTCACCTTCTTACTCTCTGCTAACAAGATTCTGTTAATTTGAGTGGACAAGGAGGATTGACTAAAAGTACCTTACCTTCATGCTGCATCTCATCAGGGCAGTTCTGAAAATGCTGTTGCAACATGCTGCATTAGTTCTCTGTAAGGAACAACTTACTGTACTTGTTTAATCCACTGCATTGCAAACTCCTGTCTCCCCTTAGCTGACATCCTGATTCTTCTGACCATGTTTTCACTGTGACGCACTGTTATTACCAGGGTTACACATCTGGCTCCCTGCTCATTACACTGAAGTACATTTCTGCTGTGCCAGGGTGACACCCAGCATCATAGATGAGAGGGCCATTACAACAGCACATATGCTGCCTAAATTCCATTTAATTCCTATTTTGAGCTCTGAAGTGAGTCCCAAGTGATAGATATTCCTTTCTGTAGGGACAAGCTTTCCAGCCCTCACATTTCACCAGAACTGGAGCTTGTTAAATTGTACAAGCCAGTCCACCAAAAATTAAGCATAATTAATACAGCTTTTAGGATTGCGAAACTGTGACCATCAGAAATATTAGAGGTTTCAAACACAGTAAAAATGTGAAATGGGAACTGAGATTTGAAGGAGTGATGAGGCCAAAGAAACCACAACATTTGGTGATAATCAATAATTTAAATTGATGAAATTGTGGAATGATGGCTTCCGCAAAAAATGCGTAAACAAAAGCAAAATGAGCCAAAATGCCTCTTGTGGCCTGCTGTTGTGGCTCTTCTGGTTAGATGCATTTTAGTTTCTGAAATGAGAACAGAAATTGGAGGTATGAACAGCTCAAAGTTTACAAACACTTCTATAAATGTGGTTTTGAGATATGGACATTTTAAAAACTGAAACCATTTTAAAGGACATGGGGCTCAGAGATCTCCTCTAATAGTTAACTATTAGTTACTAAGTGTCCTGAGTACGGGAATTGCTCAGCCCAGAGGCCAACTTGTACCTGGAGCAGAATTTTCAGGATGTGGATGTGACCAGAGGTGGTTAACATCACTAGTAGCGTGTAGTAGCTCCTGTACACAGCTACAAGCCAAAGTTCCTCCTCAGTCTCCAGCTCTGGGCAATCAGCATGTGATTGAGCTGCTCCTGGCGCTTGAAACATTTCAGTGTGTCCAGAAGCAGACGTGTGCTGAGTGTGAGAGTTAAAAGCCTTTCAATGAGATTAAAACCCACCATTTATGTAATGTTGCATTCAGTGTAGCAGCATGTAGTGGTGACACTACAGAGTTAAATTAGTAACTTTTCAGTGGAAAGCTCTATTTTTTTAAGGAAAAATAGCTAGGACAGGTTGTTTTTACAGGGTTGTGTAAGTTTGATATATTCTACTTCAAGATCTTAGTGTTCTCTGTGAAGATTGGTTCTGTTATTGATATTCTTGTGCTCAAAAATATATTCCTTTCCCTTCTTGCAATTAATAATTATAGCAAAATGGACATTCTCTCTGATTTAGTACTCAGAGTATTATTTCTCTGAAATATGATTGTTGAAGACTTTTTTTTTCCCGACTACATAAAACTCTTGACAGAATTTACAGCTGTTTCAGAAGTGTTTGACAGCACATTTGGCTTCAGATGACTTTTGTGACCATCCTAGACCAGCAACAGCATGTTGAGCTCTTGAATTGTTCTTTCTGTCTGTATCCCTGTGTTTCACTGCAGCAAGGCTATAAGAGGACAATGTTCCACATGACTCTACATCACATGTGAAAAATAAAAAGTCTTGCCCACACTTGGGAACAGACCTGTGAGCAGACCATCCAAGTTACAGCATTTATAGCACCTCTCCAATACCCATGTGATGCAGACAATTACAGGTACTTGTATTATGTGTCTGTAACATAAATGGTTTAAAACCTTTGCTATGTTCCTGACACTCATTGTGAGTTGTGCTAAATGTTTTAACATCTGACTGCAAGGAGAACAGCAGCTTGTTATTTCTGTGACACTGTGAGAACATACTCACGTTATCTTTCAGTGCAGCAGGAGATAGCATGTGCCCCTAATGTATGTATGTTTGCAAGTTGAGAAGTTGTGTGCTGTTAATGTTATCACTGCTGTATCCTGAAATAGAAAACTGCAGGCAGATTGGATTGTGTTAGAGAATGGTAACCATAATAACCAATAACAATCTGCAAATGATAAGCAGCTTCAGTGTTTAAAAATAAAATTTACATAGGATTCCAATAGTTCCATGGGCATACTTTCAGATTTTATTTTATTATTCATTCATTTTAAGCTTGGTTTTGAGGTTTAAGATGTGGCATTAATCTGAAGGAAGTGTTTTATTATTGCATCTTGAATTAGTTGATGCTGGTTTATTATATACCTAAATTAAATCTCACAGAATAAATCTTCCTTAACCCTCTTTCAGATGTATATCATCTATAAGGGGGAATTATAAGCATTCTACATTATGTATAGGATTTTATGGAAGGAGAAGAACTGATTTTATGACTGGATGTAAAATGAATACATTCAGAAAAGAAATACAAAGTCTGCTGGAAACAAATGTGGAGTGTCTTGATCATTTGGAATCCGCACCATGTTCTGGGATGCTGCCCAACACTTCTGCTGATACAAAAATCAAAACAGAAAAAAGCAACCCTTTTTAACTTGACTCAAACTATGCCTTTTTTTTTATTATTTTTTTTTGAAGGATGCTTTAAAAAGAAAGGAAGGTGTCATTCAAAAGAAGGAGGAGGTCAAATTATGTCCTGGCCCTGCCATCCCACTCCTTGCATGTCCCCAGCATACAAATAGGGGTGTTCAGCAGGAACCTGGGAAACTCTTAATTTAATTACTTAACCTGTCATGAAAATATATGAGCAGCATGGTCTTATGATCAAGATGTTAACTCTTTTGGGTTAACATGTTTTCAGTCTCCCTTCCTGAGAAAGTCCTAACGTTTTTGTAAAATACTTGGATGTTTCTTAGAATGTGGATTCTTATTTCCCAGTTGCTCTTAACTGCAAAGACACTGTGGTTACCACTACACTGCATTCAAAGAGTTACAATGGCAGTGAGAAGAACGGGAAAAGACCATTCTTCCAGATGGGCTGGTGTCCAGAGGAACAAGGCAGCCTGGGCTTCAGATCCATCCTCTAACTCTTTCAGGACAGCAACACTTCTGGAGGTATAAGCAAGTCACAGTTTATGCTTCTGGAAGTGTGTTGCCCACAGTTAGAATGACCACCATGGGAGAAAATCAATGGAAGAGCTAAAATTTTTAGGAAACAACTGAAAAATTGTTTGTTAATCATAATTTTCCCATATAAGTAAACTTGTTAAGAAATTGCTCAGTGCTGGTGTGGAATGGGATAGTGTGGATGGAGGGTAATTAAAGTAAAATAGCTTTTACTCTTTGATCACATATGTGAGAGGGGACAAGTTACTCAGGAGTTTTTTTGCCAGATGTAAGTGAAAAATGAAAATAGCAGCTTTCCCAAAGTTCCTCTAAAATAAAACTCTAGCATTTACAAGAGACAGTTCTTGTTGTTAGCTGTGTAAGAGTTACAAGCTGCTGACATTCTTCACTGGGATTTCAATTTGAATCTGAATTAGGTAAGAGAGGGTCAATTGCCTTCCATTAGAGTTCCCGAAGAAAAAAATGTTGTTACTGCTGGATGCAAGTTGAAAGATTCTTGTTTATCAAAAAAGGTCTGTTTAGTCTATTAACCTTGACAACCATGTCAGCAATTTTTTTCTGCTTGTTTTCCCAAAGGCACTATGTTAAAGTACTGTGATATACAAAGCTATTTATAGTGTAGACAGTTCATAGCTATGCTTAAAAGACATGGGTCAGAGTTTAAATACTGGAGTTAAATGCTATTCTCTTTGACAATTTGAAAAGTCATTATGCTGAATTGTTGAAAATTAAAGTGAAGAGACAGTGTTGCTAAATAGCAACATGAATCAGATTTTTTTTGTATGAATTTGTTACAGGTTCACAGACAGGTTGAGGTAAAAAGGAACCTCTGGAGCTAGCCCAGTAATATGCTCAGAGCAAGGCCACCTAGAGCTGGTTACCCAGGACCATGTTCAGATGGCTTTTGAATATCTCCAAGGATGGAGACTCCACAACCTCCCTGGGCAATCTGTGCCAGTGTTCAGTCACTCTCACAGTAAAAGAAAAAAATCCAACAAAACAAACATCACCACCACAAAAAAATCCCTATGTTCAAATGGATTTTCCTAGATTTCAATCAATATTCATTGCTTTTTGCCTTTCCATTAGGAGTCACTGAGAAGAGTCTGGCTCTGTCTTCCTTACTCCCCTCTTACCAGATGCTATACATCTTAATAGATTTTTATGAAAGGAACAAAATTTAAGGGAACAATCAAAGAAAACCAAGTCCGCATCTATTGACACATGTGCATTTGTACTTGCTTGTCTCTGTTAACAGATGATTAATACTGCTTTTGCTGTCCTCGCTTCTTCAGATGAGCAAGAGCTACTCTGAAAGTGCTTGCATACAGTAGAAAGCTCAATAAGTGATTTATTTTATCCTTGTGATTTACTTCATCATTTCAGACTGTCTTGACTCTCACAGTCACAGCAGTTTATTTTTCTTTACTCTGAATGCTGGTTCTTAAGGCCCAGTCTTCATCTAGTTGACTTTGTGTACCTCTGTAGCTCTCTGTCATACATCTTCAAGAACATATCCTGCTGAAAAGTACCAGTGGTGGAGAGGAGCAATTTCACTCTTAACTTTGTTTCCACCTTCCATTTTTTAGACACATTGCTGTGGTTTTGACACTTTCTGCCTTTATCCCAGTTCCATTGCTATCCTAAAAACAGGATAGCAACTTTGTCTCTTGCTGAAGTCTCCAACTTACACGTTTTCCAATCGCCCATATTTGCAAGATCAATCAGTTCTGCCCAGATATCCCATCTCAGCATCTCTGCCCTGGTTCTCACCATTCCATTCTTCCCTGGTTACCACTTAGCTGTAGGCTAGTCAGGTAGCCAGCTCTAACTGTGCAGGTCTTTCCAAATCATAGAATCAACTGGGTTGGAAGAGACCTCCAAGATCCTCAAGTCCAACCCTTGACCCAACACCACTGTGATTACTAGATCATGACGCTAAGTGCCAGATCCAGTCTCATTAAAAACCTCCAGGGATGGTGAATCCACCACCTCTCTAGGCAGGCCATTCCAATGCCTGATTACTCTCTCCATAAAAAATTTCTTCCTGATACCTAATCTAAACCTCCTCTGGCAGAGCATAAGCCCATGCCCTCTTGTCCTATTGCTGGTTGTCTGGCAGAAGAGACCAACCCCCACATGGCAACAGCCTCCTTTCAGGTAGTTGCAGAGAGTGATGAGGTCACCCCTGAGCCTCCTCTTCTCCAGACTAAACAACCCCAGCTCCCTCAGCTACTCCTCATAGCACGTGTGCTCAAGTCCCTTCATCAGCCTTGTTCTTCTCTGGACCAGTTTCAACACCTCAATATCTTTCCTGAATCCTATTGTGCTCTCTACCTGCCATGGACATTTTTCTTGCTTGATCTTAATTTCTGTCTTCTGGGCTGGCTTTTAGGCTCCCCCCCTTGTGGGTCACACAGTCACACTGCTTCCTTCCTTGTTCCGCACTCTGGCTTTCTGCCTTTCTCATTCCACCACCTCTCCAGCCCCCTTGCTGCCAGATTCCTTTTTCCAACCTCTCTCTCTCCAATTTCCCCTTTTGTGCTCACTCTTTCTATGTGGATCATGGGATTCTTGTCTGCAAGGGTCAGCACTGGCAAGACACTGTTCGCCCTGTGCTGGCCAGTCCCATGTCACACTAAGCTACCAGGGGAAGGATGCACAGCAAAACCCCATGGCTGTCACTTAGCTGGGAGTGGACTGAGAGTCATCCAGCAGTGCTGTGCTAAGTTTAAACACCCTCAACAGGGGTGGCATTTTTGCAGACTTTTAACTCTTGAAGCATAAAAGCTGTATACAGATTTGCTTTGTGGAGCCCTGAGACAGTCTTTGGTACCTGTCATGATGTCTCAGTTCAAGAGAGCAATGTGCAATTCAGCTTATTTACTGTCCAAGCTGCCAGACTCTGGCTGCTTGTACTGTCTGTAGTGAGAATTACTTGTGACATGAAAGTCACTTATGGTGACAGCCTGAATAATGCCCTAAGCCTCTGTTGAGTATATGTGAACTGCAATCCATGATTTCCTATTCATGCCCAAAGTACAGGAGCTGATGAAATTATTTTAAAAAAATTAAAATCATAATTTTTAATACATAGGAAAAAATACATTTCCTTATTTTTGATGAAAGGGGCACTTGTAACATTCCTGCTGATTTTTTTTCCCTCCAAATTTGTGAGAGCCATATCCTAAAGGGAGCCATCAAGCTATGGCACCCAAATTTCAGTTGCTTCCAAGAGCTGTGTCAGACAAGCAAAGTAATGGGTGATGACACTGTCTTTGCCTAGTATTGACAGGTATGGTTTCACACTAAAAACACTGTGCAGTAAAGCTGAGGCAATTACATTAAAGCAAATAAGTGTATGTGACCACACTCATTCAGTATCGATAGGGGCAACCAACTTGGGCAACTGATTATTGCATTTCACTAGTGGTGTCTGATGTCTGTTATTTACCACCATGCAGGAATGGTGCATGCTTTGTTTAATTTCTGGGAACACAATATTATGATATTATTTGTTTGAAGCATAATTTACCATTGAAATAATGTGAAGTGACTAGTTTGGCTGACAGATAAACTAATGCTATTTTGTAAACATATGGTTGGAAATGAAATTAGTGTCTTCTGATTTGCCCTTCCTGAGCATTTTCTTGGTTTTAATTCAGCTTGCGAATACATCCAAGAACTTAAAAAATCCAGACTCATGAGTAATGTCACATACAGTCAATATAGGATTAAAGGTCTGTTTTGACAGAAAAGGGAGATTGAGAGAAGAATATCCTACTAACTCACGCAAAGAAACTGAGGTGTTCAAGACAAGATCTATTTAAAATAAGCAGAGGAAGGAACAGGGAGGATGTTTACAATGTATTTGAACTGCTTCATTTGGTGCTTTTGTTAGGAAAGAGGTCTTGTTTTCTTTCTTCTGTGCAAGAGAAGGAAATTGAGTAGCACAAACTGGTTTTCAACATGGTCATGGTATCTTGTCATGAGATGTGTGTATGATATTAACTTGATTATAGATATAAATGGACAAACATACACCCACACATTTCCTCCTTAAGACATTACATATTCCGTATTTTTTCCTAGAGTTTATGTATAGTTATGATTATAGGATATAGTGCCAGCAGCAGTATGAACCGTAAGGAATGGAGAGAACTGAGCTGAGAGGGGATGGGTTTCCTAGTGCTGTTTGAAAGCGGTTGAGGGGGGTTGTGTTACTGGATGCCAACTGGTGGCCTTTTCCTCAGTTGTAAAGAACAGCCTTACCCAGAGGGCAATATTTCTGCATCCTGGATTACTTTATGCTGTCCTAAAACATCTTTAATGGAATTTATTTTTAAGCCCCATTTTAATAATAGTTTGGGAATGTTATTGGTGAATTAGTCTCTGAAGTTTTTCAGTATTAAGTATTTTATCCTGCTTTTTGTCTGCTTTTTATGTTTCTTGCCTGCTCTGCCTGGACTAGAAGTTGCCCAGGAGCAAGGCAGGGCCTTGGATTCTCCTGTCACTGTCACGGTGTGGAATTGTGCGCTGGATCCGCTTCCCGTGCACAAGCACAGCGGGTATTTTTCTGTTACCTGAGCGCCCTTGTGCTACAGAGATAAAGTCGCATCGTGTTTCACTTGCAGAGCAGTCTGGGACTAATGAGCAGGAGGAAGCAATGAAGTGAGTGAAACAGAGAAACGGGAAAGTATCCTGGGCTGGTTTTGCTTTTTGTTTTGGTTTGGTGTTTCCTTTGAGAAAGAGATTTTTTTTAATTTTTATTATGAGATAGTGAGATAGCTCCACGGCTTTCTGCAGTGCCGTAGAGGAGCCAGGGGTACATTTAGGTGATCGAGGGTGTGCGCCCCCGGTTCTCGCAGTGCTGCTGGCTCAGCCCCAGCCCTTCGGCCCTGCCCCCGCCCCTCGGTGACGGGCAGCCCGAGCGGCCGCTCCCGGGGCGCTGCTCCTGCCCCTGCCCCTG
>VWZG01013355.1:204195-216976 GCA_013396735.1 Grallaria varia | reverse complement strand
CCGCCCCGCCCCGCCCCGCCCCGCTCCGGACGGGCGCGGGAGCTGCCGTCACCGCCGCCGCCCGCAGGGTTTGCCCCCGGCGGGTGTTGCAGCCCCGCCGGCCCCGCAGCGGGGGCTCGGAGTTCATGCCCGGGAGCGGCAGAGCCGCAGGAGCAGCCCAGGCGTGGGAAGGGAGCGCGGGGCTGTGCCGCCTGCGGGGAGCCTGCCCGGCTGGGACGCGGGAGCCGAGGATGCCGCGGAAGGTCTGACTTTCAGGCGTTTGGGCGCTCTGGGCAACTAGTGTCAGTCTGGGACGGTGCAACTATGTACCTCTTCGGCAGTGAGGATTACGAAGCGGTAAGGCGTAAACTAAGGATTTTAAAAATTTTTTTTCTCAATTGTTATTTACTTTTAATGTTCCTGTCTCGGAGGAGCAGCTGTGAATTTCTGTCAATACCCTTTTTTCTTTGGTCGAACTTTAGTACTTACCTGTTCGATTGCTTTTTCAAAATTACATTTTTCTGCAAGTTCTTCAAGTAGTGAGAGCCTGTTTGCTAGATAAAATGCAATTTGCTTTCCCCGTCTTGTTTATCACATTGTGGTGATATTGAAAATATTTAACTACTGAATATTATGAAGCGATTTGAACACTGAGTCAAGCAAACCTATGCTTACAAACAATTCAGAATTTGTCTCATACTTTGTAATGTAGATAGACTACAGGGAGTTTACGGAACTGACCTTAATATACGTTTGCGGGATGTTGCCAAACCATTTCTTTTGTACAGTTCAAAGCATGTCCATCAAACGAGCTAGCTTAAAAAAATCCCCCAAACACACCCACATTAAGATGTGACACTCTTTACTCAAGTATGTGTGTAAAACGGCATTTGAAATAAGTTGATGATGTCAGAGAAGACCAAAAGAAAACCACTAATAGCTCTGTACTGTTGCATGACATTGTTAAGTGACATAAAAGTTGTTGATTTTGTAGCCTCTTGGTTCAAGTGCTACGTTGTAAGCAAAATGGATGGATTCTTCCACCCACACGCCACTCCTGAGTCCAAACCTGAGGAGCTTTGGTGAAAAATGGGACTGAAAAATATAAGAACTCTACTATAGTACATCAAAATAAATTTCACATGTTAAAAAGTGATACATTCTTTGCATATAACTGGCAATTGCAAATGTTTTGTTTTGATTATTGAAGTTGCTCTTTGAAGTATGACAGGGCCTTTTATGGCAGTCTGGGTTCATTTCAAGGTATTAATTTAGTTATTTTGGATCTTTTCCTTTTTTTTTTGTTTTTTAATTTCAACCAGATATGTTTTTGAGATGCAAGAAATGTAGAAGACATTCAGGACAATAATTTAAGTGTAGCTGTCTGCACATTGAACTCATTTGTGTGTGTGACTTGCACAAACTTTCACAAACCAAGCAAGGCAGCTGAAAAGAACTTAGTTTCTCTAAAGACGTAAGCCACATGGCATTGCAGTGATTATACTACAGAATGTTTATTTGTGTATAAAAATTCTGAAGCAAAAGAGACTGTCCAGGTTTGAAGCTTTTTTATTATCATTATTGGTTGTATTTTGTAGATATCTTCAGAGGGTTTCAAATCTCAAGATCTTAACAGATTTTTAGATTTTTTTTTTTTCCCAGTCTCTTCATTCCAATGTACCCTATGGAGTTACTTCCTGGGTTTTACAGCAAGTCTGAAATTTTAAAGTATCTTGAAAATAACCTAGGATGACTGAAGAATGGTGCTAGGGTTTTGGACCCAAATCTCAATTTCTTTTTCTGATCCCATTTCAACTTTCAAAAAATATTGAAGTACTCTGTGTCGCAGAAAATAGTTTAATGTTTAAGACACCTTTCCCAGGGCCATCTCATTCCTGTCCCTTTTCTACTACATAGTTGTGCAAAGTGAAATAGCATCAATAGAAAAAGTAGGAAGTCCACCATGAATTGTGAGGGGCTGAGGTTTTTTAATGTCCTTTTTTTTTTCTTTTGTTCTTTTTGATATATCTAGAGGTCCCTGAAACTGAAATGTAATGATCTGTTCAAACAAAATGTTTCATTAAGTACAAACAAGTATCATTTGGGTTTTTTCTTCTTCATTTTTCTTTAAAACAAGATAGTTCAGGGGAAAATAAGGATACACTTTTTTGGTGTTATTTTGGCAGCCATACTTACGAAGATGTTTGCTTTACTCAGTGAAAAGTACAGTAGAATAGATGATGTACATAAAGCTTGAAGAACACTTTTATTGTTCAGTAAAAGCTAGAATCAATGTGAAACTTCTATCTGCACAGATTTGTCATTCATGAAACCATATGCCCTGCACTGTGGAAAAGGCATTTGTTTTATCTTCCCACACAAACAATTACTTGAGTTACTGAAGGACAAAGTGAGTGAAAAAAGTGACAGTGAAGAATCTCAGAGTTTAATTTTAAGTTACTATTAATTTAAAGCAATTTTAAATTAGTTTTAGGTATTGTAGCTATGCATATAACATTTGATTTTTATCCTAGGAAGGAGACTACTGTTGGAATGAAACATAGCATCATTAAAACATCTCTTAGAGGAAGTCAAGAAATTCATCTCTGAAACTCAACCTTTAACCAGAGTAATAGATAAATGGAAATGTATGTGATCATTGTGTGCATTTCATATGCACACATATATGTCCACATGAGCCTGCACACACTTGCAGAAACATGACTGTCTGAAGTGATATCCTTCTAACTCAGTTAAATTTGATAGAGAAGTTCAGACTGGTGCTATCAGCTTTTGCATGTGGTGTCCGTTTTGCTTTCTTTTTCTTCCTGTGTATAAACAAGCTTGAATTATTATCTTATTCTGAGTGCATGATAAATCTCGATACCTGACAGCACTGATAATCAACTTTTTTACCATCTCCCACCAACCCTCGCAAAACAAATGTGGTATCGCTTAAGAATCAGTTATCAAAAGACAATGGTGGGGTTTATGACCACTTTATATTAAAAATAAAAATAAAGTGCCATTTTATGACACAGTGACAAAAGCTCTATTTTTGAAATTAATAATAAAACCATGTAGCTGTGGTCCTTTCCTGTTTCCATTAGTATTTTCATAAATGTTCTGACTTGAGGTGCACTGTCTTTTGCATTGCATTTTAACACTTTAAGCAGATGCTTATTAAGCTCTTTAAAACTGATGGAAGAGACATGTAGTATCTTTTTAGGCATCTCTTTTATGCCACATACCTAGCAGTGTAGAGGTGCTTGACTATAGTAAGTGATTTAATTTCATAAATTCAGGGATCTATAAAATGCTACAGGCCAAACAGTCCCATTTGTGGCTCTAACTTGTTTGTATAAGCATTTTCCTGTTTGTTTACAAAATAACCCTCTGATACCCAAACAGAATTGGAATAGTTCATCAAAAATGAAGCAGAAAGTGGGAGCTCCTTTTCACAGATACTTGGTAGACTGTAGTTTGCATTAATCTCCTAAAGCAAAAGCATCTGAAACTTACTCCCAGGAGTCTTCCGAGTTGATGCCTGAGGAATGATGCTAGTGCTAGCTAGTGCTTGCATGTTTGGGAGACCTGGCTGGCTCTCCTGTGTCCCCAGGCCACACTTCACCCAGCAGAGCATCTCCCACAGCTGCAGAGCCTCTGCGCCTTCTCCCTCGGGTGGTCTTGCCAGGGCTGTGGGTGCTGGGCATCTCCAGCCACGTCCCACCCTGCCTTTCTGGGGGACTCTGGATGTAGGTATGTGTGTGAGGGCTGGCGGCACGGACTTGTCTCTGATCGGGCATGGGACACGTTTAGCGATTCATCTTTCCTTCCTGCTGGCTGTTTTGCCTGGCAGAAGCTGGGCTTTGTTGTGGCAGCATGATCAAACACTGTGATGGTAAGTGTAGCGTTAATTAGGGTTTCTTCTTAGAACAACCTAATCATTAGAGAGCAATTTTTTAGCAGAGTAATTCAAGGGCAGGGAGGAGTTTTCACTGTGATTGATCATTTAAGAAAAATCATTGAATTTCATTCACTTGATTGCATGCGACTTTCAAACTTTTGTGATCAAGAAGTTGCTTTTAACATTCTTAAGAAACTCAAAACTTGGCTTTTTTTGGTCTCTATAGATGTTTTACCTGGAAAATATTCTTATAAAGGATGGGAAACCTCTTTATAAGCCCAGTGAACTGGTTGTGATGTCCAGAGCAAATGTTTTGGTTGCCTTGGAAATCCAGCATTTGTCACTTGTGTTCTCCAGGCAAAAGTTTTGAACTTGTCTATTTAAATTAAATCTTCCCTTCCCTTGAGTTTGCCTATGTCCTCTTGCAGGATGGAGCACTTCTTCTGGAATATTACGTATGATGTTGATAGATGCCAGTTATACTTGTGGCTCCTTCAGGGCAGCATTATCTTCTAAAAAGTATGAAAATCTGTCTGTTTACTTTCTAAAGGAGGGGAAGATCTTGAAGCAGTCAAATGTCATTCAGGTTTGAGAAGAGTTTCTTTTTGACTACTGTTTGTGAATCAGACAAATCCCAATTCTGTGTGCCCAGACATTCTGCTGATAGGGCTGATTTTGCTGTGTGAAGGAAAAACCTCACCTATTTTAGAAATATGCTATTTTAAGTCCTAGAAATCACCAGGGAGAACACACTAATGTGTTTTCAGTGTTTATTCTGAGTCAGTGCTACTTACCTTATTTCAGAAACTAAGTGAAGGGAGAAAAGATAATAAGGGTGTTGTTTAAGATTGGAAAGAGTCACATGTAACTGTTTAGCAACAGTAGTTTTTATCATACTGTGGATTAACACAGGAACATGTCAAAATTATAAATCAGAATTGCTTCTTTGGGAACCTCTGCCTTGAATTGCACGTTTAATATTACTAGGACAGTTCCGCAAATTACCTGTGGTAGAATGCTGTAAAAATGTAACCATAAGATTCTAGAATGACTTTTCCATGTTCACCTTAGTTCAGCCTAAGGCAACAACATCTAATGCTATGTTCAGATAGATAAGCAGTACAACACGTGAGTGTAACTTGAGTACAGACTTGAAAGGTAGTCAAATTAAATTCAGCCTCTGAGGTTTACTTCAGAGCCAGGAGTCCATCCCTGGACAACTCCCTTGACATTTTGATTCTTTGTCTTTAAATTTTAGGAGATATTTGGTTCATTTCTGGTAAAAATGAATGTTTAGTTTTTTAAGCCGCGTAAATTGCTTTAAAAATACCAGCTTTACACATAATGAATGCTAGCATTTGATTAATTTTCAACTGTAAATATTGTACAAGTGAACTAGGAATGGAGTTACTCATGTCTTAAACAGTGTATTTAGCAAGCTTACATGGAAGAAGAAAGTGCTTATACATGAAAAATGGAGGTACTCACATCCAGAGCTGGATGTAGGTTTGTGAAACAGTCTCTGCAGCAGCCAAAGTGTAGAAGCAATAAAGTTTTTCTTTCCTAAATTGGAAAAATGAGGGTCATTCTGTATGGCATCATTCCCCATGACTAGCTCAGAGACCTTGCAGCTGTGTTTTAAGCACTGCATGTGAGTTTTGGGATTCCCCCAGGGAAACCCTGGGAGAGCTGCTGGTTTTGATTGTGTAGCAGAAGGGCTCCTGAAGCAGTTTCAGTTCAGAATATGAAAATGCTGGAGAGGATAACCTTAATAAAACAATGCAGAGAAAGGTATTGGTAATTTCTTTGTTACTCCCAAGACACCCAGTATACTTTCCAGTTAGTAACTTGCACAACTGTAGTGACCACACTTTTTTCCCTAGAGAAAAAACAGCATTTAGTCTAACCTCCTGTAGAGCATGCAAAATAGATTCTTTAATAATGATGTTACTGTTTGACCTCCTTATAGCTTTCTTTTCTTTGTCACCTGTCTTTAATTTGAATTTCACTTGCTGAGGATGGAGTCTTTTTTACTATTGGCAATATTTTGAAGGTATTTATATTATGTCCGACCTTCCCCTACCTCTGTTCTCACAATCCAACACATAAGCAGTCAAAAGAAAGGTGGGGAGCAATATGAAGACTGCAGGTGGAGGCACTGAGCTGTCAGCCCTCTTATGTACGTGAGTCGATGAGTGGTACATCAGCAGCCCCTCATGCAGAGAATAGCATACCTGTTTTATAACAATGTACTGGGGTATCTGCGCTCTCAGAGATTAAAGTCAGGGTTCCCCCTTCAGGAATTAACTGTTAGAAATAGGTATTTCCAACAGAAAATATGAGGCAAATCAAGAACTGCAGTTAATCTGAATCCTTTCACGCTGGATTAGTGCTGAATGGTGCCTGAAGACAATGGAGGAAGGGAATGAACATAACTCTCATTGTGCAACAGGACTGCGGCTAGTGCACGATGTTTGAGAAGCAGGTTTGTACCTGAAGTATGCGTGGGGGGAGTGCTGTGAAGTGACCGAAGGCTAAATGCTTTCTGGCATTTAGAAACCAACCTCACTGACCAGCTCCAGGTCAAGGAGGTCAGAGAGAGATATGGAATGACCGGGTCCAGCAAGGGAAAGTTTACTTCTGTTTATAGAATAGAGGGTAAGAGATGTGGAGTGTGGAAATTGGCCTGGGTTGGGAGGACTAGTGCAGTTCACCTCACAACCATGAAAACAAAAGAACAAAATCCAAGTACTTGCAAATTGCATACACAAATGGTGCAGGTAAGCAGTATTGTGAACACTTTTCACAAAGCCACAGAATGGTTGAGAGTGGAAGACACCTCTGGAGGTCATCTGGTCCAACCCTCCTGCTCAGGCAGGGCTACCGAGAGCCAGTGGCATAGGACCATGTCCAGGCAGTTTTTGAGAATCTCCAAGGATGGAGATTTCACAACCTCCCTGGACAACACATGGCAGTGCCCAGTCACCCTCATGGTGAAAAAATTCCTGATGTTCTGAGGGAACCTTCTGTGTTTCAGTTTGTACTCACTGCCTTTAGTCTTTTCACTGGGCACCACTGAAAAGAGCCTGGCTCCACCCTCTTTATATCTTCCCTTTGGGTAGTTATATACAATAAAAGGATACCCCCTGAGCTTTTTCTTCTCCAGGCTGAACAGTTTCAGCTCTCTCAGCCTTTTCTTATGTACGACATGCTCCAGTCCCTTCATCATCTTTGTGGCCTTTCATCGGGCTCTCTCCAGAATGTCTATGTCTCCCTTTTCCTGAGGAGCTAGGAACTGGACACATCACTGGCCTCACCACTGCCAAGTGTTTTGTTTGTGTGCTTTTATGATCTTCTTTGCTTCCACCTTCATCGTTCAGCTTGTAGTAAGTACTAGCAGAAAAAAAACCAAGGGTGGAGATGAGTGGAGAGACCTGTCTCTGCATGCCCTCCCCAAAATCGCAGGAGACAGCTCTGAACCTCTCAGCCACTTTTTCCATTTGTGAGACAGCAGCTGGAAGGAGGGAAGGAAGTCTCTCATAGGATCTGGCTTGAGTGTTTTGATAGCACCAAGTCCTGATGAAATCTGTAAATTTGTTCATTGGTCTTGGTTTGAGTTTTTTCCCATCTGAAGGAAATGACCATGGTAATGACCTACTTCCTGTCAAACAGTGACTGACTTCTTGTGCTGGATGAGGCAGTTTACCTCACTGAAGTGAACCAGCATAGACTTTGGGAAAAAACCACCAAAAACCTAATGACTTCATGATCAGGAATACTTGAATTTTTCTACTCCATAATGTACTCTTCAGGTCTTGATATAAAAAAAAGGGCTATTTTTCAGTAAGGAATTTGTAGCCATACTAAGTGTTAATGGTGGGGGCACTAATCTAGGTAGAGCAGCACAGAGTTACCAATGAGCTAATTGACTGGGCTTCTCTGATTTGCACAGCTACAATATACTTAATCTTGGATTCCTCTGTACACGTGTTGTGTGTGTGTGTATGTTTCCAGGCTTTCGGAAATTATTTACAACTTCCTTCCTGTTATGCCACATATATTCATACTTCTTATTTAATTAGATGTCAGGAGACCTATATAGCTAGAGAATTCTTCTGGGTAAACGAAACTAATGGCATGTATGGTTTAAGTTATCAATTTATAATGCTTGAGGTAGAGCCCTACATGCAAAAGTTGGAGCTATTTGGAAGGAGGTAGCTTGAATGTCGTTAGTTTAAGAAATGGGATTTGTATATGCTGTGCATGAATATGGTACCAAAAAAATCCAGATCTTGCAGGGGCACCAGTGTGGTGCCTCTAACAATAGAGTTATTTTAAAATTTGTTTTCCATTTAAGCATTTGTGACATGCATTTTGATGTCTATGTTGTTTAGCCTGTGGATGGATGTAAGGTAGCAGAAGGGGTAGCAGAAGGGTTAGCAGAAGATGTTTTACGTGCAAAATGGAAATCGTGACTTCCCTGCAGCGCATATGGAAAGCTAAAGTCAAGAAGGCATGTTCACGCTGTCTGCCATACGTGCCTGCTTGCCTGGTGCGGCAGACTGCCCATTTTGGATGCTCTATCCTGGGTAGCACAACTACTTCTCTCCTCTCAGTGGTGTGTGAGGTGGTGTCTGGTAGTCTAGATAGCTCATTGCTCTCTTGACCTTTCAAAATTATAGTGGTTATGACAGCTCAATTAAGCAGTCCTGGCAGGCAGGCAGGCTGGATAAAGTCCACTGGCACTTTGATAGGAACCTTCCATGCAGGGAAATCGAGGGCCAAAAATCCTGTTTTGGATTATCTGATCTGAAGTTACTTTGATAGTCTTTTCCAGGCACAATTCCTTTTTTTTTAAATCTTTGCTTTCCTCTTCTTTTACAGTGGAGGTTTTGTGTTTATGTCTGTTTGGAAATATGTTTTTGTTTTCCAGTTGATAATAATGATTAAGTCTTGTGAACAAATTCAGAAACAGCTGATCAGAGTAAACCTATCATTTATTTTTATTTAATATTGGCTCACAGGAAATCTATCACAGAGAAAGAATCCATCTACCTCTCCGCGGAAGCCATGGGCATCTGTCTTCATGAAGACATGTCTTCTCTAAATTATAAACAAGCTCTGGGCAACTGGACTGACTAAATGAAGTGCTGTTTGTTTACTTATAGTACATGTTACTTTCTAGTTAATGACTTCAGCTGATGAATAAGAATTACAAAATGCTGAGGACAGGTAACAAATCTTTGATAGGAATCATCAGTTCTTTTTTCAGCAAGTCTCTTAGTTACACAGAAGCAGGTATTGACAGCCAAACTTGTTTATTATTGCTTATTCTTTTATACATCCCTGGCCAGATTAATGTCTAAGATTCTGCTGGGAGAAAATTTAGCAAATCTTGGGTGTTTTCATTGCTTTAACTACATGATTATAGGAACCAGACATTTAAAAAGTTTTTTTCTGAGAAATGAAAGAATAAAATCCCTGAGAAATTCTCCTGTGCACATTTCATTGTGCATTATTGTTTACAGCACAGTTTGATTCTCTAAGTTTTAATTTAGCCATGCATGAGACTTCTTGGCATTTAAAATACTTGAGTTAAATACCCAATTTTATGATTTACAATAGAGTCTTAGAGTTCTGTTAGATCTTACAAACCACTCAAACGGAGTTTATTTGTTTTACTACTTTTTTATATATATATATATATACTTTTTTAAAAGGCAGTTTCTGTGTTTTTTTCCAAATATCTATACAAATATTCTTATTAAAAATAAATTCTTTATATAAAAGTGTTCGTTTATTGGTGCAAGAAAATCAATGTTGATTCAGAAATACAAAAAGCGAATGCTTCCTACTCAGCGGAGTGCTGAAGTCTAGGGACAGGCAGACCATTACAGGCAAATTTTAAGCAAAGGGAACAATAGTAGCCCAGTTTATAGGAGCAAGGTTGATTCTTTCATACTATTATTGGAGTATCATAAGAACATAATTGCATTTCAAAGTTATACCTTTAAGTAGCAACTAAATATGACAGGAAAAAGTTCTCTACATGTCTTTTTATCAAGTTTATTTGCCTGAAAGGAAATTATAAACTTAATTTTTTCTTCATTGGAGATAGTAAGGTTTATTTTTTGTGCAGAAATGGACTTTACTAAAGTTAACTTTGTGCTTAACTTCATTGGCTTGTATTTTTCTTCTTACGGAGGCAGCTCAGCAGACTGATTTTGAAGCTAAATATCATATAACTTCAGAGTTTATTATCTTAAGATGTTAATTACTCTTAGAATTTCTTTGTTGGGAAATTTCTTGCAGAAAATGGACATATGAGCGACCTCAGTGCTTTAGATGCAGTTATGCTGCGAGGCCTTTAAGACTGCAGTGAAAAGCTACTTTTAAGAAGCCTCTGTGGAGATCAACAGGGTGAAGAATGTAAACTTAGAAAAGCTGCAGCAGAAGATTTAAAAACAACGGCGCAGAGAGAGATCACGAGGACTTTATTTTACACCAATAGAGTTGTGTGTTATTCGCATTAACCAGTCACAGGGTGGTTTGCAGTGTGTGTGCTATCTGGGTTATTTAAGGGGTGTTTTCACAACAATAAAAGGCATTACCTTGATCATATTGGTCAGTTCGTAGTGTCCATGAGTTTCCCTCGCAACATTTCTTTACTTTCTTTTCTGGTGTAGGAGATTAACAACTAAAATTCTTTGTAAAGTTGAAAAATTTTAAGCCATGGAGATTGTCAAAATTCAACTAGACAAGGTCCTTAGTGAGCTAATCTGGCTTTGAATCTGGCACTATTGAGCAGGAGGTTGGATGTCCTTTCCTCCAGATGTGTTCTCACCAGTCTACTATTTCTCTGTGATTCCATTCAGAGAATGCAGGCTATGTAGAAATCTTAAGGGCACCAAAGTAGAAATCCCCAGGTTTTTTAGTTTATAAGTCATAACTCTTAGAAATTTTCATCTTGTCCAGCAGTTGCCCAGTATTTTTAGTTCCCATTACTGAAGGATGCCCAATATAATTCTGAAATTTTAGGCCTCTAATCTGTAATTCACTGTGATTCTTTTGCCTTCATCTGTATTCTGTGTAAATATAGGGATATATCTATAACATAAGATTTGAAGGACAGAGGCTCAGATTGTTGCTCAAATGTAGTCAATTTATCGTATGTATCATATTGTGGTTTACCCCATATATTTAAAAAAGTTGTGTCCCGTTTTCCTTAATATCTTCTGAAATGGAATTATTTGGATTGTGTGCTGTAGTTCTGTTATTCATTACATGGACATCCTGGCAAGAACATGCGTGGCCTTCAGACATGCTTAAATAGAATCATACGGCTCATTTTACAAGGCTCTAGTACCATATGTGAAATTTTGATTTTGCTGACTGAAATTTCACTTGAACTTAACAGTGAGAAAATTTTTTTTTCTTCTAAATAATCACCACATACACCTATTTCCTGATAACTTAAGCTGGTTTGCTTTTTAAGACTTTTCCTATGCTTGCATGAATGTTATCCCCCACCCCTCCCAGTAACGTAGATTTTTAAGGAAAAATGAATAATTCTGTTCAGCCATATCATGTTAGTACAAAATAATGTTCTGATCAATTTGGATCCGGAGGACCAGTGGAATTTGCAGGCAAGAACATCTGGGAAGTGGTCTGGATGGGACTGTCCTTAGTATGCTAAGGGAAAAAATACACTCCAACTGATACCATTTCCTCTAGCTGTTGTTGTCTTGTCAGCACAGGAATAAAATTTGAGATATTTCTGTAATCAAATGCCTCCCAGTAAAATGCACATATTTAAAAAAAAAAAACAAACCAAAAAAAACAAACCAAAAAAACCCCAAACACGGCAAATTGTGCTGTTTTGCTTTTGCTTAGGGCTATTTTAAATAAACCTGGACATCTGTGTCTGTAAGCGTGGTGGGAGAGATTAGTTACACAGGAGTGCCAGTTACACAACCTGTTTTGTGGATCAGCTTGGCTTGTGATAATGGACAGTGTTGTTCCTGGACTTCTCTGGTAGATTTTATAACATGAATTAAATGCTATTTGATTTAAATAAGGTCTATTTTAACCTAATCAAAGAGAAAACAAGAAGGAACTACTATGGAGATCATAGGCTATGATGATTTTGAAAATTAACAGGACTGAAAAATGCTGGTTCCTTTTTAAATCATAAAAATATCCATGTCTGCAGACAACTGACAAACACGAGAGGTTATAAAAGACCACATTTGTGTTACTGTGCCGACTACAGCAACAAACGTTTCCTTTTCTTCTGCATGATGAAAGAAACAATAAGCCGTAATTTTTGTTTTATGCATTGTAAACTCAAAAACTTTGAACAAGAAGGAGGATGCTAACTGTATGAATTACTGATGATTATAGAGAGAATAACTATTACAGCAGAAGTGGTGGAAGGAGAGCGGTGAAAAGCCAGTGTTGCATTTAGTGTTGACTTTTGACTTTAACCTGGTCAGGGAAGCCAACAGTGTGTCTGAAGAATCCTGCAAGGGGTTTTGGTACAAATGTATTGGACTTGTGGTATAGCAGCGCATATACAATCTACATGACTACAGAGTGGGCAGTAGGTGTGACCTAGAAAAGATGATGCATCTTAGGTTTCTTTAGAATTTTTTAATCTTTGTCTGCCCATCCATACTTTGGGAAAAGACTTAATGTAAAGCAGGGTGAACGTAGAGAACCTGTTGAGTGCTTGCAAGCAGGAAAAAAACAGTTGTGGAATTAGCTTTCTGCTTATATGCTTCAATTTAGAAGCCAATAACCCCTGGGTACTTATTGGTTGGCTCTAATGGAAAACTACATAGAGTACAGAGATGTAAGTGGTTAGATGTTACAAAAATGTACATTATTAAAAAA
>VWZG01013355.1:188194-204178 GCA_013396735.1 Grallaria varia | reverse complement strand
AAAAAAAAAAAAAAGGAAGGTAGCTTACTAGCTCTGCTTGTAGTGCTAGGCACATAAGAACAAATAACACTGAGGTAATTTTTTTGTTTGACAGTATTTTTATACAATGTTTTTTCATCCTAGAAAAGATACCTTTCTGCTTTTATCATCTTTTCTGCTGCTAAAATGGAGAATGGCAAGAACTAGGAAAAGCTCAGAAATGCTCATTGGACTGCCATCAATCTCTTAAATTCTTGAAATATTCTGTCATATTTCTCTCATATTACTCTGATATTTCTCCTCTCAGTCTTGTCCTTCTTTGCTACTTTGTCATGATGCTGCTCCTCTTCTGGATGGTAGGGATGATGCCCATCATTCATCTACCTACTTTTTTGCTGCTCCTTATTCATTCTATTCCTCTTAATCTTTAGGACTGTCATCCAAATAAGAGTTGCCTTCCTAATTAGCACAGCAGAGCAGCAATCTCAGCAATATTCTTGTCCCTCAGCAGGAATCCAGTGGTGACAGCAGCAGTGGTACAGCTGATGTTTGGTTGGTAATTTCTCAAGCAGAAACTGATTCCCTCGTAAAGGAAGTCCTGTTTATCAAACCTTATTTCCTTTTATAAAAAGGTAACACACCTAATTGATCAAGGGAAGCCAGTTGATGTGACCTTTTTGGATTTCAGGAAGTCTTTCAATAGTGTCTCTTACAGGATCCTTCTGGACAAAATGTCAAGCACAGCTGGATAAACACATCATGGGATGGGTGAGCAATTGGCTCACAGGTCAAGCACAGAGTGTAATACTGAATGAGGTGACATCAGACTGGTGACCTGGCACTAGTGGGGTTCCACAGAGCTCCATCCTGGGCCCTGTGCTCTTCTACATCTTCATAACTGACTTGGATGCAGGACTGCAAGGGATATTAAGCAAGTTTGCAGATGACACAAAACTGGGAGGAGCTGTTGACTCTCTCGAAGGCAGGAAGACCCTGCAGGGAGACCTGACAGATTAGAGGACTGGGCAATCACCAACCATATGAAGTTCAACAAGGGAAAGTGCCGGATTCTGCACCTGGGATGGAGTAACCCCGGATGTGCGTACAGACTGGGCAATGAGATATTGGAAAGCAGTGCCAGGGAAAGGGCCCTGGGGGCCCTGGTTGATAGCAAGTTGGATATGAGTCAGCAGTGCCCTGGCAGCCAGGAGGGGCAGCCCTGTCCTGGGGGGCATCAGGCAAAGCATCACCAGCTGGTCCCTCTCTGCTCTGCACTGCGGTAGCCTCACCTTGAATATTGTGTGTAGTTTTGGGCACCTCAATATAAAAAAGATATTAAGCTCTTAGCATCCAGAGAAGAGCTACAAAGGATTATTGCAGGGTCTTGAGGGGAAGCTGTACAAGGAGCAGCGGCTGAGGCACTTGGTCTGTTTGGCCTGAAGAGGAGGAGACTGGGGGGAGACATCATTGCAGTTACAACTTCCATGTGAGGGGAGGAGGAAGGGCAGGCACTGGTCTCTTCTCTGTGGTGATCAGGGACAGGACCCGAGGGAATGGCCTGAAGTTGTGTCAGGGGAGGTTTAGGTTGGATATCAGGAAAAGGTTCCTCCCCCAGAGCCTGGCTGGGCACTGGAACAGGCTCTGCAGGGCAGTGGTCACAGCACCAAGCCTGACAAGAGTTCAAGGAGCATTTGGATGATACTGTCAGGCACATGGTATGACTCTTATGGATGGTCCTGTGTAGGGACAGGAGTTGGACTCGATGATCCTTGTGGGTCCCTTCTAACTCAGCATATTCTGTGATTCTGTAATCTGGAGGAAATAGGAGTTTTCAATGAGCGTAACAATATGAGTTTAAGGAGAGAACTAATTTCATTTCAAAACAATTGAGCAGAGGGAGAAAAAGCAGGCTTTAGCCGTTGCAGTTTCTGAAGAAAAGAAATTGTCAGGGATGACATGGGCTTGTTTGTATTTCTTTGGTGAGAGCTAGCATATGTTTTAGGACCTTAAGCCTTGCAGAGCTGGAGTTTCATTCTCGTGTCTCTCATCAGTGCAGATACTGAAGACTCTTGTAGCCAGGAACTTGCTTGTGATGTGTTGGAAGGAATCTCTTTATCTGAGAGATTTTACAAAGTTAATTGATCCTTGTAGCATATTAATAATGTTTTTTTACAGTAATGTGAGGTACTGCTTATCTTACAATTTTTGAACAAGTTGACTGTTGTATAGCACATGTGAAATCTATAAATGGAGGTTTGCCCAAAGTGTATGTTTGCTCCTTTTTGAAAATAGTTCTATTTCCACAGTCACAGATTCTTTTGAAATCCTGAACTCCTTAGTCCTGTATGAATAGGAGCCCAGGCACTATATCCTAGGGGATGATCACAGCACTCGTTTCAACAAAACTGCTTTCCTGTGACCAGTTTTGGTGCCTCAACAGATGAAATAAGTGGAAAAATCAGAGAGGGTTCAGTGAAGTGCCCTAGGGATGGTTGGGGCTGGATCACTTGGCCTGCATATACAGGCTGAGGGACAGGGGCTTGCACATCTTGGAGGTGAGATCCTTCATCACATACAAGGAAGTTATCAAAAGCACAGAGCCAGGCTCCTCAGAGGTATGTGTTGGGAGGGCTATAAAACATATATTTTCTGTCAGTATTCAGTATTGCAGCAATAGATGAAAGAGCAACCAGTAGTCAAAAATTTGGTGCATCTTCTAGAGGAGGAAATGGTGGAGTGAGGGATATGATGTACTCTCCTGACCCCAGCAAAGTCTGTTCTGAATCAGAAAGAAGTCTGTTCCTGATGTTTCTTTTATGTCTGAAGAACAGAAAATGTTTGGTCTTCTAGGTCTCAATGATTTTTAGAAACCTGTGCTCAGTTGTTATCCTGGAAAGCAGCTGTTGTATTGTCCTAATCTTTAAATGTTCCAGAAAACAAAAAATATTCCAATGTTGAGTTAGAAAGGTTCACCACACCATGTCTGATTTTATGATTTCCTTTAGTTTTTCTATTGCAGTTCATTTATATTTTACATCCTTTCAGGTAGTATCTAATCATTATCACCATCTTCAGCAGTAGGCACATTTCCGATTCCATATTGCCTAAAACATACACTTCTCTTTTAACCCTTACATCTTCATTTAAGCAATCATCTCTCAGTAGTGCCAATATAAATCCATAGTACAAGATTTGTTTTAGCTATAAGAAAAGACATTTAGATCTATTCAATATTATATATTATATATTGTCAGATGGTTTCCTACAACCTTTTACCTTTTTTTTCTTTGTAAATGACTGTTGTATATACTCTTCACATTCTTGTGTTCCCTTGCAGATGGAAAACAGGGATAGTAACATACAGAGAGGCTTCAGCCTTGTTTCTTGCCAGAGATGGGGATAGTGCTCTAAAAGTGAGCAGAGTCAGAATCACAAAGTCTATCTCATTCTCCTTCTTTCAAAAGACGGTGGGGTCAATGGATGTGAACAGTTGGTATCAATCTACAGATTAACATGTATGTTTTTGTTTTACAACAAAAGCTATGAGGATGGAGAGAATTTTCCAAGATTATTTTAATAAGCGATAGACAAGAGGGACAAAAGGCATTTCCAGGATTTTTCCATCAATGTAAATGTATTACAGACTGTTGTGTTCTTGAAATCAGATGAGAATGATTGTAATATGTAAATGGTGAAAGGAGCCTCATCCTCTTGGTAAAATCACATGTAGTTTGCTTTGGTTTATGCTAGGCCTGGTGGATAGGTAATGGGTATAAAGAAACGGTCCTGATATTTTTCAAGCAGTGTACAAGGATGAAGGCTGAAGCAAAGGACCAACACCTGAAATCACAAGGACTCATGACTTCTGACACTCTTAGAAACTGGGCTTACATTTAGCCCACTGATGAGGATATGTGTATTTGTGTAGTGTGTATATCCTGAAGTAAATGGTGCCATGCAGTGTGAAAGCTGCTCACTCTGTGTTTCTGGAAGTATCAAAGAGAGGAAGGCTGCAAATGCTTAGAGTCATCATGTGTGCAAGATATACCTGGGCCAAGTCTGTTTGATGGGCTTGAGCTTTCACTGAGCATAGGTTAGGGAAATCTAATTAATTAATTCTCTAGTCTTCACTGTGCACAGTTTAACAAAGGTGTCAAGAAGAAATCCTAATATAAGCAGTGAGCAAATTGCAGTGTTTTACGCCATGCCAGTCATTGATTGCTGTTAACAAAAGATCATAACTAGAAAATCAAAATTTCAGTAGTAAAAAGAAACATATCAGTAGTCAACTAGTGTGTGACAGCAGTTTCGTCAGAGTGCATAACTGTCAGACTAACTCACTAAGAGATATGGAAAAAAAAAGAGTTATTTAAATAGATGAACCCTATTTTAATGGTATAAGAATGAAGGGTAGCAAGCAAAAATATGTATAAAAGCTGTTTGTTACCTTTGAAGGCTGACAACATTTAAGTGATGGAGCTTGCAGTTGGCATTGGCACAGTTGAGAGCCTCTGGGTAAGGATTAATGGACAAACAAATAAAGTGGATATCATTTTGAGAGTCTCCTATAGGCCACTCAGCTAGGGCGACAACACCGATGAATTAGTCTTTAAAGAATTAAGGGATATTTCTCAGCCATTCATCCTTGCCCTTAGTGGTGACTTCAACTTCCCAGATGTTAACCGGGATTACCACACAGCTGGCAAAAACAGGTCCAGAAGATTCTTAAAACATCTGGAGGATAACTTTATGGTACAAATCCTAAGGGAACTGATTAGGGAAGATGCCCTCCTTGATTTGTTGCTTATTAACAGGAGGGGTCTTGTGAGTAAAATGATGATTGGTGGCTGTTTTGGCAATAGAAACTTTTAAGCAGTGGAGTTTAAAATCTCTGGTGATAGGAGGAAAACTGCCAGAAAAGCTTCAACACTGGATATGAGGAGAGAAGACTTCAGGCTGCTCAGGGGACTAATGTAGAGGGTTCCCTGGGAAAACACTTTTGAAGGTGTCAGGTCCATCACTGCTGGTTACTTTTCAGGTACCACCTCATAAGGACACAGGAGCAGGCAATTTCAAAATGTCAGAGGTCCAGCAGGCAAAGCAGAAGGCTAGCTTGGCTGAGCAGGGATCTTCTGGAGCTAAGGCAAAAAAAGCCAGTGGAAGGTGACATGGGAGGACTATGTACTCAGAGATGGTGCTCAGCTTTGTAGGGAGAAAATCTGTGCAGACAAAATTCAGTTAGAGTTGAAGCTCGCCAGAAATGTGGGGGGACAATAAGAAGAGTTTTTTAATATATTTTAATAGCAAAAAGCAATCCAGGAATAACATTGACCTGTTACTTGATGGGGATGGTCACCTCACAAACAGGGACATAGAAAAAGCAGAGATTTTTAACACTTTCTTTGCTTCAACAATGATGGTGGGCTTTGGGGGTCCCAGAGCCTTGAACTGCAGGACCATCACTATGAGAATGATAAACTCACAGACAATCCCAAATTTAAGCAGATTTGCTGCTTATGGGGCTTGATGAGATTCATCCAAGTGTACTTGGAAGAGCTGGCTCATGTAGTTGTGAAATTGCAGTCTTTGTAATCTGGAGAGATCCCAGTTGACTGGAAGCTGACAAATATCCCAGTTTTCATGAATGGCAAGGGGGATGACACTGGAAACTACAGATCTGTCAGTCTCACTTTAGTGACTGGTAAAATTGTGGTGAAGATATTTCTGGGAGTTACTGAAAAACACCTGAAAGACAACACAGTCATTGGTCACAGCCAGCACGGCTTCATGAAGGAAAGTCCTGCTTGATGAACTTAATTTCCTTTTATGACAAGGCAACCCACCTAGCTGATCAAGGGAAGCCAGCTGATGTAATCTTTTGGAATTTCAATAAAGCTTTTGATAGTGTCCCTCACAGAGTCCTTCTGGACAAAATGTCCAGCACGCAGCTGGATAAACACATCATGCAATAGGTGAGCAACTGGCTCTTGGATTGGGCATAAAGGGTCATAGTAAACAGGGTTACGTTACACTGGTGACCTGTCACTAGTGGGGTTCTCTTCAACATTTTTATAAATGATTGGGACTCAGGACACAAAGGTATGCTAAGTAAGTTTGCCAATTACACTAAATTGGGATGAGCTGTTGGTTCCCTTGTAGGCAGAGACATCGTTCAGAGAGACCTTGACAAATTAGAGAGCTGAGCAATCACCAGCTGTATGAAGTTCAGCAACAGCACGTACTGGACTCTCCACCTAGGACGGGACAACCCTGTATTGTACATTGGAGAGCAGCACTGCAGAAAGGGCCCCAGGGGTTCTGGTGGATGGCAGGTTGGATATGAGTCAGCAGTGCCCTGGCAGCCAGGAGGGCCAACCGTGTCCTGGGGGCATCAGACAAAGCATAGCCAGCCGGGCGAGGGAGGGGATTGTCCCTCTCTGCTCTGCACTGGGGCAGCCTCACCTTGAGTATTGTGTGCAATTTGGGGCATTGCAATATAAGAAAGATATTAAGCTCTTGCAGAGTGTCCAAAGGAAAGCAACGAAGATGGTGAAGGGCGATGAGGGGAAGCTGCATGAGGAGTGGCTGAGAGCACTTGATGTGTTCAGCCTGGAGAAGAGGAGACTGAGGGGAGACCTCATTGGAGTTAAACTTCCTTGTGAGGGGAGGAGGAGGGGCAGGCACTGATCTCTTCTCTCTGGTGACCAGGGACAGGACCTGAGGGAATGGCCTGAAGTTGTGTCAGGGGAGGTTTAGGTTGGATATCAGGAAAAGGTTCTTCCCCCAGAGCCTGGCTGGGCACTGGAACAGGCTCTGCAGGGCAGTGGTCACAGCACCAAGCCTGACAAGAGTTCAAGGAGCATTTGGATGATACTGTCAGGCACATGGTATGACTCTTATGGATGGCCCTGTGTAGGGCCAGGAGTTGGACTCGATGATCCTTGTGGGTCTCTTCCAACCCAAGATATTTTATGATTCTATGGAACAGTAAAATGAGGAAAACTTCATTGTATATTCTTAACATCAACATTTTTAACAAGATAAAAAACAAACAAGCAAGCAAGCATCCAAACCTTCCATTCGTTATCTGGAGTAGATTAAAAATGGTACATTTGAAAGCTAGGTAGAGATTGTACATATAGAGATAATTTGATAAAATTCAAGGACTTTTTTTTTTTTTCCTTCAGAATTCTCTATTGCTAAGAGAATTTCATGTTGAATTTGCAAGGAAGCTATTTTTAAGTATGCAGAAAATCTTAATGACTTGAACCAGAATCCCAGATAAAAATATACTGACGATCTGGAACACAGAATCTAAATTGGCACTTTTAACTGAGCTGAGACAAATTAAGATGATGGTTGCCATGCTCTCCTGCAAATTCGTTCTTTTCCTAGTTGTCTTTCTGTTTCATTGTTAACATCCCAGATGTGTTTCCGGTTTTCCTCATTTTAGCTGTCCCCTTTTAATTCTGTGCCTGACCCAATCTTTGTCTCTCTTTGTGCTCTTGAATCAACATACAGCATTTTATATTCTACATTCTTCTTTTCAGAGTTGTCTTTCTGCATTTTAAAATCCTTCCTTTGTGATATTTTTGCTTATTAATTATAACAGTCAAAAATAATATCTTAATTTTTCCTGAAAACCTTTAATTTTTAACTTCCCTCTACTCTAGTAAGCGGCACCACAGGTCAGCTTATTGTTACTAATATGTCTGCTTTACCTTTACCTGAGGACTTAAACATGTAATCAAGTTACCAGAGCTTTCAAAAGTTACCATGAGTCAACTAAGTCATGTTAATATCCGTGTGTGTGCTGACAGTCTGAGATGAAAGTGAGGTGATTCAGGTTCCTGCTGCTTGCAATCATTTCCTTGGTGTGTTTTTCTTCCTTTTGACACCTGTCTCATAGTTGTTCTACTGGCAAAATCTTAGCTCTGTCATTGCTCTGATTTTTCTTTATAGCTCAAAATCATTAATAGTGTAATGCCATCATCTAGATCCAATTAATTGTCTCAAAACATCAAATTTAAAGTTCTCAATTATGTGATTATATTGTTGAAAAAGCATTTTTAAAATAAACTTGGAGTCCTCCTTCTATTCCCGTCATTGACCTCTTCCTCAAAAGCACTTTCTCTTATTTCATAAATGTGAGAATCTCTGTCAGAATATACAGAGCTACCAGATTATCCTCCTTCAGAGCCTTTCACAGAACTAATCTGTTCCATAATACTTATAGGAAACTTACTTAAAGAACAACCCACTATGGTTATGCAAGGGATGAGTCATAATGCTGGTATCAAATATTTAAAAATGCTTTATTTTCTATTGCATTGCTACCTTGATCCTCTTCTTACTCCTTTTTTTAACATTTTTTTCTCATATTCTCTCAGCCTTTAGATTTCAGGCTCATTGAAGCAGGGTTTATCATTCACTTTGTGACTGTACATAGTGCATAGTACAAGAGGGAGTCAAGGAGTGTTCCATCTTACATGTTTTTTGGGGAAAAAAAAAGGTAAACTAACACCAGAGCATCCCACAGGTTCGGGGAAAGTTTAGCTCTGACTATGAGGATTTCTTTTATTTGTTTCTTTGCTAACTAGGCTGAGCTCTGCCGCTGCATTTTTACATATTGTCAAAGTTTTCTTGAAGAGTCACCATGAAAAGACCATCATTCCTCTAAAAATACCTACTCATGCTACTTTTTCATAGTGGAACAAGAGAAAAGCATTTAGGCTAATATAATGAAATGTGAATGCAAGTATGTGGGTTTGCTTGGTGGAGGGGGGTGCTATTTGGAGCTTTATAGTTTTTTCCTGATAAAATACCTGGTACAACCGTTTACCTGGTTCATGAATGTCAAAATCTAGTCTTCTGCAAACCTATTTAAAAACCACCTCTGCTTTCATCCAGCTGTTGATTGTATTAGCATCTTGGAAACTTGTTACTGTTGAGGTGGGTGCTGCAATCAAGCTTGCCAAAGTCATGTTAAGGGTAAAGAGAAGACTGGTTTCCTATATAATCTCCTTTTTTAATCACATTGCCACCCTAAAGCTCCCAGCTGTTCTAACATTTCAGTCCTGCTATTTGAACATCCCCCATGACTGTAGATACCATAGCAATGCCCCATTAGCTCTAAACAACAACAACAACAAAATCTAATCAACATTGGATTATTTTTTAAATGCAAACATAGCAGAGTATTTCAATGCCAACTGTAGGAGTAGTAGCCCTCCTTGCATAGTAATTGTCTATTTACATGTAAATGTGTGTGGACAAATGGCCAAGAACTGCAGGACCCATGCCAAGGACCGGGGAGGACATCAGGACTAGACTTGGTAGTTGTCAGGTTGTGATGTGTCCATGGCCCTTACACAAGGAGTTAACAATTCCCACTTGATATCCCCCTAATGACAATATGGTCTCTTTCCTTCTTCCTTTGCTAAAAGGTATTTCTTCATATACTTCTAATATACATTGTAAACAATTAATTGGATTAAATTTCATCTTTCTATAAAAATTGTACCCTTAAATAGTTAACTTTAGCATCCATGTAGCATTGCATCGCATTCTCAGAACAGCATTTTGTGTTTTCTTTAACATAATTCAAAATAATGACATTGTTTAGACATCTGGAAAAGACTTAATGGATAAGAAATTTTCATGTCCACCACCTGTGGCTACTCTGCCAAACTGAGGTCTCTACTTATTGTGCATTTTTGGAGTTACTTTTGACGTCTGACAGTGCATCTTATACTTTTTGGGTTGATTATGATGAAACAGGGCAATCTGTATTCCCTGTTGGCATATTATGGTTTGCCAGTGTCAGCAGTTTCATTTCATGCTAAACTTTGACATTTCACATTTTGCCTTTGTTCTGAACCAATTTTAAAAGATTTGAGTGAAATAAAGATTTTATGGAAATACAGTTTTTTAGTTCATAGCACTCAAGAAGTAGTTGTGCATGTCAAGGACATAATATAACATCTCAAATCACGTCCCAGAAGGACATGTGATGTCATTCTTACTACTGGAACAGAATAAGAAGATAAGCAGTTAACAATATCTCTGTATACATTCTGAATATTGAAATTAATTGTTTCTCATTGGCACAATGAGGTCTGAGCTTTCCATATTCAAAGTATAAATCAAATGAAGACAAAGGTATTTCTCCTTCAAAATTCTCATCAGCATTAAATGAATGAAAAGATGAAAAATACGTCTTGAAGATGACTCCATTGTTATAAATGAAGGGGTTTGTATATATGTGTAGTCATATCTATTTCTTTATTGCTAGTTAAATCTTGCTGAATGTTGGATTACTCCTTCATGCCTTCATTTAATAAATAATAATGCAAAAAGTTTTTACTTGAAGAAACTTGTTTGATCTTTCTTAGAACAGAATTATTTGAAAATTTTCAATAATTTGGAAAATTATCTGTTCTAATGATATCTAATTCATAAGTGAATTACCCTGTTAAAAGACTCATGGTACTCAGAGGATTGCTTTTATTTTTTTGTGAGAAAGACACAATATAAAGGCCATGACTGAATTGGCAAAAGTAATGATAGTTGTATTAACCCAGTGAGAATTTATTACTGTACCAGAACAAACACATCAACAGATTTTATGCTACTAATGTGACACTGCAGTCAAAATCTGTACTTAAGCTCCAACTGTACTGATGAAAGTTAAGCGTGGGTACAGAAAACTAACAAGAAAAATATGAGATCTGCAGGCACCACCTAATTTACCTAAAGAGTTTCTAAGTTCAAGTAAAAGGAAATAATTAAAAAAACCTCTTACTTGAAGGACCCAGTCTTTTGAAGATGACACACTTCTACAATAATAAAAACATAAGACATATATGGTCTTGAAGGAAAAGGAGCTCAAATAGGAACACATATGACCACTAGCAATGGGAAAAACATGGGTTTCTATGAGAATAACTCATAGAAACTACTCTAAAATAGTAAGTGGTAAGATGGTAAATATTTGTCAAGCATGTTATTAAAACGAGAAATTATTTTTAGAACAAAATGGGTTTGTAAACCTGCCTAGTAAGGAAGAAAAGAAAAAGAATAATAAATAGATGGAGTAATTATTAACATGACTTATCTCACTTTTCTAAGGCAGTTTCCCATGAAAGATGAGGGATTGGGGGCTACAGTGGTATATATTACATACATATATTACTCAGTTCTTCCATATTGCAGTGGAAGGAGATGAAGACTTACAGAATTTCACAAAGGCTGATTGTCAGAAGCTGTTGGGAAAAGATTCAGACTCTTCCTCAGAGCAACCCCAAAAACTTGAGTAATCCAGGCAGGAAATGTAGTTTTCTTGGTTGTCAGGAATGGACAATGCACATCTACTTGTCATTATTTTTCTTGAATAGTCAGGGTATTTCTGTTATAGTTTTTATCATAGTTTTTCTCTCACTTTGAATTCTTTTGTTCATATTAAAGTGATTGAATGCATTCTTAGCTCATATAAAAATACTCAGAAATTTATACAATGAATTAAATGTAATTGTATGCTACTCCTTTTCCTCGATTACCCTGCTATAAGGCTTTTTTTCTGTATTTAAGAAGCAAAGAAGGTTCCAACTTCTCCTTTCCACAAAAAATTTACACAACCATGTCTGTCCCACTGGGAAAATAAATTTAATGTTGAGTTTGATTCATGTGACTTGTCAATATAATTAAAATAAATTGAATCATTATGATTTTTTGGATGTGTTGGGACTGTGGCCAACACAACACATGACCAGTACTGTTAATGATCTCTGCTGAAATTCCAATTTTAGCAATTCTGGCTTGACCCAAAAGGCATTTTGCCCCCTTAGAGGAGATAGGAATTGTGTTACTGTGCTTCATGAATTTTTTTATAGGGTGAGGACCAGTTAGGCAGCAGGTCTTGTGGACAGCAGAATGAAGGATGGTAAAAGTGACATTATGCCCGTGTGAAATATGATACGCTTACCATGGAAGTGCTGTACAAAGCCAACACCCACACTGTCTGTCAGGTGATTGCCATGTCAGGCTTAATGGCTGCTTTTTTTGTTTTACTTAAAGGTAGTGTTGCTTCGGGGTTTGTTTATGACACCGTATCTCATGGTGGCAGAGTGGCACCAAGGAACTGCAGCGCTGGTGGGGAAGGGCTTGGATGTGCCCTTTCCAAAGAGGGAGTGCTGAGGGACTGCAGTGTCCTGGGGGCTGGGACTTTATGAGAGAGCTCATTACAGTCTCAGCTTTCATTAGTGATGTGATAACATCAATGGTTTTGTCCACAGGCCACTGTTGTGTCAACCATAACAGCATTTAAGCTCTACACTGAACTTCTGTCTGCTTGTTGCTACTCACCTATTCCCACTATTTCCATTGGGAGGTTTGTCTGTTGTGGCAAAGGGAATAGCAACATTTGACAGGATTTAGGAAGGTTACATGGCCTCTGTGCATTTCCTTAGTGGAGAAGCATTTTTAAAAAATCAAGAAAGTTTCAGTGTATTTTCTTTTCTGCTCCTTTTGCTTTAGCTCAGGAGGCATTTTAGTTTTGAAGAGCCACTGTAATATAGCAGATGTATCTGAACTCCGGAAAAGCAAAATATCTCTTGGAGAATAATTTTCTTTATGTCAGTTCAAAGACAGCTTATTAAACTCTATGCTGTAACTATTACAGGCTTCAGGAAAAAATAAAACATTTGAAAAATTTAAAAATAGCTTTATTTTAAATTGTGGGTTTAGTGACAACTGTTGTTTGCTTTCGTAATGGTGAAATGTAGGCTGCTGCATCACTTGTGATGGGCAATTTCAGTGCCATAGAGACTAACCATGGCAGGATTCGGTCCCTTCCTGGGACATGCTGACATACTATGACATGTGCATGACACTGTTCTCAGCTGTAATCTCTATTTACTATTTTCCTTGTAACTGAATTTGTATCGAAGGCAGGCACTGCAGTCAGCTACAGTCTTCTTTTTCAACTAGAATGTTGCATGTCCGTCAGTAAATCACAAATGTCCTAGGAAAACATGCCTTATCGTGTCACTCCCATGTTAGTTTATTAGAGGGTAGAGGGTGACTCTGAAAAGTAGAACAGAGAAATTTGATGTTTTGTTTGGCTTTTGCCATATTAGGATCTCATATTTATGTGTTAAGTGGTGTGTTGTAGTTATCCTTTGCTTCTTTCCTCTGCTAATGTCAGAAAAAAATATAAGCAGTAACAAGGTGGTTAAATTCCCACTCAACAGGCATATTTTTGGCTTTTGTAAGGGAGCTGTGAGTGGAGCCAAGCGCTTTGCTCAGTGGAGGGCAGCGTTGCATGACAGACCCAGCGTCCAAGGGAAACGTGGCTGGCAGCAGACAGACATGACGGGAACGAGACACTGTACCAGCTCTTCCAGTTTCACAGGGACCTCGCGTTTTCCAGCTGTTTACCCTTGAGATGTAAAATGGCAATTTGGCATAGGCTAACAGCCCGGTGTGATGTGAGCATCTGCGTAAAAGGCTGCACATATGGAGCATGCCCAGTGGTACGAACAGCCTGTTACCCCACCCCCAGCCAATCTAGGAAGAGATGAAATGAACTTTGCACTTGCAAATGTCACTGAATACATTTTGCACAGGATTTTAAAAGGTTCTCTTACAAGCACTATTTTTAACAGCCAAATCCGCCCCCCAAAACAGAAAGGAAAAAGCCCTAGGTATTTTTTCTGTCATCGATCTCAGTTTATGATCAACTGAAGCATCTCTCACAACATTTACCTGAAGCTGGTTTTATTTTATGTTTTTATCATTCAAGTTGAGATTTTTGGAGGTGCTGTGAATTTTTTTAAAATTTTTGCCTTTTTTTTTTTTTTTCCTTTTTTTTTTTTTTTTTTTTAAATGGCATGAGAAAATTTGAGACTTTAATTGCAGTAGAATACTTGGAAACAGTGAGGCTGGAAGCTTGAAAGGCAGAGGGAAGAGAAGGAAGGCTCTCACAGCAGAGCATGGATAGGAAAGGAGCTGTGATTCTGCAGTGCTCAGTGTGCACATGTTTTATGAGATCAGTGCCGGGCGCTGCAGCTGCGGACAGTAACTGAGCTGTCTGGCTAATGAAGGCCACCTGGATCAGGCTTCTGAAAAGAGCCAAAGGAGGACGTCTGAAGAATTCTGATATCTGTGTAAGCCCTGCATTTTCCTTATCAGCTTATATTGTATGTACTGCAGAGAGGGAAAGAAAAAAGGTGGTGAGGAAAGAACAGTTGTTTTCATTCTGATTGAATTAGCAGAACTCTATTTTGTATGCAAGGAGATGCAGAGGGAAAGCAGAGCTGTCATTATTTATAGAGCTGTTCTGGCATTGTGGCTGCTTCCATTGTGGCGATATGGGGACATGTGTTGAGTCCAGACGGATTTTATTAGTTGGAAGTTGATTTGTGGTCATTTGCATGTTTTGCTGAAGGGCAGAGATGGATATGAGCCATTTGCAGTTCTGATGGGGAAAGTGTGTCAGGTAAAGAGGCTGCCCTAAAATAAAGATTCATTGCATAGGTTAAATCTCTTAGCTGTGATATTGTGTAATGATAATTATTGATACTGATTTTGCATTTTGATTATAAAAAGTCTGTTAGCTTGCTATTTCTGTCGCTGTTTAGAGTTTTTATTTTTATGGAGCCATCCTTGAAGCTGCTGTATGTCCTTCAGCCCTGCACTGCACCAGTGCTGTAACTCTCCAGAGCAACTGTCTCTGCTTGCTGAAAAGCACACAGATAAGAGTGCAGGAATAGTGCAGGAAATAAAGCACTGGGCAAGACACCTGCATGTTTGGAAAGTTTCCAGAAGAAAATATTTACCTAGGCATAATTTCTTCTAAGTGACTTTTCCTCTTGGGCAGTTATTCTGTTTTCCAGGGATACAAAAGTAAGAGAAAAGGCAAAGTGTATAAACACTACTTTGTTTTTTTCGCTGTTTGTTTGGGTTTTCTTAAAACATCAAAGGAACTGGTGACATTTTTTTTCCTTTTCTTGTGCAGGGTTCGGCGGACTCCTACACCAGCCGTCCATCTGATTCAGATGTATCTCTGGAAGAAGATAGGGAAGCAGTGCGGAGAGAGGCAGAGCGACAGGCCCAGGCACAGCTTGAAAAAGCAAAGGTAAGGTGTTGTTTCATGTCACAGATTCATAAAATACTTGGCTTTAAAGCAGGGGTTGAAACTAGAGGATCTTTAAAGCCCCTTCCAACCTAAATCATTCTATGATATTTTGACTGTAATCTCATCCATTACTGATCAAAATTTTTAGTGGGTTAATATATGGATTAGACCTCTTGTAAACATATTCCAGACAGCAGGTGAAAATATGTGTTCCATGAAAAATCACTTAGAATCAGTTTTCCATAAAAGGCACATGATTGACTTGTGTATTTCAGAACATTCTTATTTAAATGTGTGCATTTATTCTTTTATTAAACATAAACATTTATTGCAGTGTATAGGGTCAAAGCTATGAGTTCCTCCTGAATACGTTTGTGAAAGTTTGCCCATGGATTGCTATGGCACTCAAAGCTTGCAGTTCCAAAAATCAGCCCTCAAACATTGTATGCATCTCCTTTCAATGAAGGATCAGTGCCTACAAATCATATGTAAATTGGGAGAATCTGTTACAAGGGTGTTTTTTTCCCTGAAGACTTAATTGACTTTCTTTACACTTCGTGTGTTAAATGACCCCATGAGTAATGTCCTGTAGATTTTCTGAAGATTTCTCCCACCTCCATACTGCTGGCAGATAGTAACAATTTCATAAGAAAACACTAAATGAGCTTTAGGTTCTTGTTGCATGTTAATGAATTTTCCATGAGATGCATTTAGGACTGTGAAGGTTTTAGTAGTGGAAGTAAATGGGCTTGTTATTCTTTCATCTGTACTGTATCTTTAAATACTACTGCACCTGTGAAAATTGTGCTCATCTTCTTTGTTATCATTCATTTATCACTTCATTCTAGTTTTTCTTCTTTTTTTTTTTT